>JAPYYQ010000263.1:0-99880 GCA_030522585.1 Anagyrus pseudococci
GTCAACAGCTGTACTGTCAAACCAACAGTATTTTTGGTTGCTGACATTCAACAGTACAGCTTTTAGTTGCCTCAACTATATTTTTCTCTCAGTGTACAAGGGCGGATTAAATATAGAGGCCTTGGCGGTCGTGAAGTTTCGCCGTGCGAGAGAGAGAGGCCGGGAAAATATTTGGGAGCACGCGGGATTAAGGAATGACTAAACAGACCGAGAAATAGAAGCGGTGATTCAAGAGAGAGAAAGGGAGAGAGAAATGCAGGAGAAACCGAGGGGCGACAGAGGCTGCGGCGAAAGGAGAGTAAATTCGGCGCTTGGTAATGCCGACAAATGATTCTCTTTTCTTGCCTCTCCCTCACGCCCCCGCTCTCTATCTCTTGTCTTGGTGCGTTCGGCGCTTCAATCAATAGAAAGTGCTGTCCTTAATGCATCCTCTCTCTCTCGAGCTTTTCAGTGAATTGAAACATAAATTCCCGCTGGAAGATTGATCGTGTATCAGGCTTTTGTTGTGCGCGCCCGCTCTCTGCTGAGCCTCTATGTTGATGTGATAATAGCCCTGCCCCCCCCCCACCCCAGGTTTTATTAGTGCGCGCGGTAAAGTTTCACTTGATTGACGAGGCGCGTAAGATAATGTGTGCAGGATTAACGCACCACGAATATCGAGAGGCGAACTTCTGCTACGGATTCACGAGATTTAATAGAGCTGCATCTCTGTGCCTGTGCGCGTATCCCTGTGTTTCCGAGTGATTTGCAAAGTGATTTCGGTCATTTTTTCTTAACGACATGGGGCTGAGGAAGGCTTTTAATCGAGTCCTGATCAATGACTAGCTCCCAAGGATGTCAAGCTTGTTAAGCAGTGCGCGTTAAACGGCCAGAATCCGAGATAAGTAATCGGGAGAAAGAAAAAGTCAAGTGATTATTCGTAACAATCTCCGATCTAAACGAAAAAAAGAAGGATACAAATTAGTTCAATTTCGGCAAAATAGAGAGAGCGAGAGAGCCAAGAAGCGTTGTATCCCAGCCTAATCGGAGCGCAAACAAGCCAAATAGCCAACGATAAAAAGAAGCAAAAAGAAGAGGAGAAGAAAAAAACGAGGGCCGAGGAAAAAAAAGCGTATTCTCATGACGTGATGGCAAGAAAATAATAAGAAGAATGCTAAACCAAAGTATGTTGAGCATAGAGCACGCTAAACTACAGCTCGGCATTCAGACGGCCCATCTTGATTGGCAAAATTTATCGGCGGCGTTAACGCGCAAGCATGCGGCAGTCGCCACGGCAGCCGCCGCCGCCGCCCAGGCGAATTCGGTCAATTATAATCGGGATCCCCTTTACGTCGTCGTGCCAATAACTGTCCTTTACGCAATCATCTTCGTCGCCGGCCTCGTCGGCAACGTCTCGACCTGCATAGTCATAGCCCGCAACAAGTTCATGCACACCGCAACGAATTATTACCTCTTCAGTCTCGCCATATCCGATCTTTTGCTCCTCATCAGTGGCCTGCCGCCGGAGATCTATCACATATGGTCCAAGTATCCTTACATATTCGGCGAGACGTTCTGCGTAATATCGGGATTTACAGCTGAGACGTCGGCCACTGCGACTGTCCTGATCATTACTGCCTTTACGGTCGAGAGGTTTGTCAATTTCTCTTGTTTTAATTAACACGCTATTTTGAATAACTACGTTGATAGGTGTGGATAGCTGGGAATTCGTGTGGGGGGTAGGTAAAAAAAAATTGAAATTTATGGGGATACACGCGTTGGTAGAAAAGTCGAGGATTTTTAAGTATCCAAGAGTGGGCGAAATAGCGCGTTCTCAAATTACAGCGAGAGAGAGAGAGAGAGAGACTTCGAGCATTCCACGTTGTGCTCTTCATAAAACGATTGTTATCTTAAGAGGCTAACGGCAATTTTTTTTCTCTCTTTTCAATGCCAAGTGGATTTAGTTGAAAATCCTGGCTCTCTCGGCTGGTACACGCGAGAGAGGGAGGCTAGCGAGAAGTAAATCAATCTATTTTTAAACTAATCGCTGCGTATACCCGCGCAAATGTTTGAAAATACGTTTTTATTAACAGTTGGTAGGAGCCGGGCGTTTATTTTTAACCACCTCCCGAGATCCACCAATACGAATTTTTATCAATTTCGACACCTGCGTCTTTTACTCTCTCTCTCTCTCTCTCCAGCCCTTGGTTAAGGTGATTATAATAAACGAACGGCGTTTTACTAAAAATACGGCATCTCTTCTGTTTTGAAACCATTCAAGCCTATCGACTCGTCTATTTGTGTATTCTATATTTCGTGGTTGAAGAAAACACATGTAAAGAAAAAGCCTAAAATTACTAATCCAAATCATTAATTAACGTCGGGCCGAACGGAAACGTCCTGATCAGACGATAATCTGCGTTTTCATGCTCAGGTTGACCGGGTATTTTTACGCCGAGCGCTTATATTTTTAAACGTTCGCCAAAGTTTTTCCCCCGAACACACACAAACAATACAAAACAAAAAAGAAATAAACATTAGAATTTTGTAACAGCTTCGCGAGGACGTATTTTCCGTTGCGCTTTGCACGCATGACGCGTGGCTCGCGTAGCGCAGCTGGTAGCTCAAACAGACGCATGCTGATATTATCGTGAAAGCACAATGGTCCTTGATTACTCGTATCTTTCCTTACAATTTGCCTTGGAATCCCACCCCCGTGCCGCGGGAAATAAATTTCGGGTGGATCAAAGCAACAATATTTGCCGAGCTTTATGTTATTACAGACTCTACACATATGAGAACACACAGGCTGTTTGATCCCTCCTCGTTTTGTCACCTTGACTTTCTCTCTCCCTCTCTCGAATATCTTTTATAAACAAAACAAAAGTTGCACAACAAGCGTAGAAAACTCGATCTATTTTCAGATACTTCGCCATCTGCCATCCGTTCTTTTCGCACAAGTTCTCGAAGCTGTCGCGCGTCGTCAAGTTCATCGTCTTCCTCTGGATCCTCGCGCTTGGCATGGCCGTGCCCGAGGCCTGCCAGTTCGGCATCGTCTATCAAAAATCGGCCAACGGCACGGAGGACGAGCGCAGCGCGAGCTGCAGCCTCAAGTCCAAGTGGTACCTGCACTACATCTTCATGGGCTCGAGCGTACTCCTCTTCGTCCTGCCGATGCTCATAATAACGATCCTCTACATGCTCATCGGCATGAAGCTCAAGCAGACGAGGCTGCTGAATTTCGCTTACCGTAACAACCTGCCGAATTATGAATATTCAGAGAATACCAGGGCCAAAGGACAGAGGAACGTTATTCGAATGCTGGGTATGTTAATGCGTCTCCTTCGCACGCTCACTTCTAATTTCATTCTAATTTATTTTAATCGCCTTCTGCCAGAAGAAACTCGTGTAGCCCCTCCGCTCGCTTGTAATTTTCATTGGTTTTTTGGAAATATAAATTTATCTTATTTGCAGCGAGCCAATGTCGATCTAATGCTCGCGACTGATTAAATTAATTTATGCTGAATAACCTTTTTAGAATCCATTAAGGATAAGATGTGTATTTTTTTTTAATAAAAATAAGAACATTGTTAACTTGGGAGTCGTTAAAGATCCTTTGCAGCGAGAAATATGAAATGGAAATATTAAATTTTCATTTGTAATTCAGAGAGGAGTTTGCGCGCCTTGGGCGCTCGTAACTAAAGATTTCCCCATTTCGTTGTGTTTCAGTGGCAGTCGTAGCGGCGTTTTTTATCTGCTGGGCGCCTTTTCATGCCCAGCGACTTTTGGCAGTTTATGCGCATTATAATAAAGAGGATGAGCGTAAAACCACCATTGTCTTACCGTTTTATACCATACTCACTTACGTATCGGGATTTTTTTATTACCTATCCACGGCGATCAACCCCGTGTTGTACAATCTTATGTCTAAGAAGTTTCGTGATGCTTTCAAGGTATGTTATAAAAAACGACTTTTATGCTTGAAATATTCTTTTAACAGCTGATACGCCTATATGTCTGTCATTTTTTACCTTTTTTTTTGTTTCAAAACATCGGTAAAAGGAATTAAGAAAATTAAGAGAAATGTTTTTTCTTCTATTTTTATTGCTAATGCAGTTAAAAATAATACGGTTACTTTTCGCTCGTTTGCACTGTAGATTTTTCATTGCCAAGGTTTTGCTTACAAACAGAAAAATTGTATTCCAGAGAATTGAAGAAAAAAGAAGTAAGGGTCATCGTACGCGTAAAGCTCTCTGTAAAAAATATGTCATATTTTTCATTTTTAATTCCTTTGACACGCGCGCAAAAGCAAAATTTACGCTGCGAAAAGCTTGAAATAAAATTTGCAAGAATAAAAATACGCACCGCTTGGGATCGACTCTCAAGCCGAATATTACATGTAAATAATAAATTTTTAGATAACTTTACATTTGCCTACGAGAAAATGACGCTTAACTTCCGATCCGCATAAAAATGCTTGACATGTCTATTGGAATGCATGGACGTTAGTTTGTCGTAAGGAATTATTATTTCTTTTCCTAATTTTCTTGAGTCTCATTGCTAAATTCAACCGACAACCTTAGGCTAAGACGTACGGTTTCATTTAACGTTTCAACGTCTACTTCTTGGCTCACCTACCGTGTCACTAATAAAGCCTGATTTTATTAATAAAATGAAAATGAAAACAGAACAATTCGCGAAAAGGATTCCAAAGAAAGTCAACACAATAACTTTATAAAAAACCTTCGTTTTACAGTGTAGTCTTGCAAAAGCTCTCGAAATAAAAGAATCGCTTTAAAAACACAAGGTGCCAGAGGTGGGGGGGGGGAGGGGGCAGGGTTTATTGGGCGTTCGAAAGCTCTCGCGCGTCTACTTTATTTCGACGGCAATAAAAACCTGTCGTTTATTTTTGTTTCCCTTCTTCGGAATAATGAACGACCGAGCGCGATAAAGAGAGAGAGAAAGAGAGAGGCAGAGAGTCGTTGCGCCGGTGTAAGGGCCTCATGTATACCGTCTCGTTTTTAGGCGATGCTGTCCAAGGACTGCGATAAATTGCCGAAAAGCAGCCCGTGCCGGCTGATGTACAGCAGCATAGCCCGCTATCCGCGGCTGCGCTCGACGACCCATTGCGTCGATCCGCAGGCCTCGGGCTCGCTGTCAATCAGCGAGGAGACGCAGAAGCTCGCGCCAAGCGTCGATTGCTCAAGAAAGACCAGCGCCAATCCGCTGCTGCGCTGCAACACGTCCTCCAGCTTCGCGACTGATAAAAACAATGACGACTAAGAATATCCCCTCCTTCCCCAGGCGGCCTGAAAACTCAAGCCGAGCCTTGCTCTCGAGCGTCGCTCCATATATATACGCGCTCTGTATTCGCCTCCGCGCGAAATCTAGTCCGAGAATCGGCTGCTCGATAGCGAAAATACCGGCGGATTGTAAAAGCGCGTCTACCAACGCGTCGCTCTTGCTGCTCGATTTTCCTTGCGTTCTTTGCACGACACTTCTTTCTTTGTTGTTCGACAAATATTTCGCTTTTCATGCTGATTATTGTGCGTAATGGAAGGCTTTTTGTATATATTGTACGTTTATCTTTCATTCGATTATTATTCTTATTTTTTCAAGAGATATAAATTTATTGGTATTTCAAATGGATTTTGTAAAATTGAAGCGAACATAGGCAAGGAAACGTTTATATTTTTGATAGATTTATATCTTTATTTTTAACTGTTGTATTTTTATTTAAGACGTTTTCATCTAATGAAAATATTATTTTGTATATTTTCGCGTGTAAATATTGTACGATATGTTTTTTTCATTTTTTTTCTTTTTTTTTCCAATCAAAGAACACAAGTTTTAGTTGATTTATGATTTTCAGAGGTTATAATGAAATATCAATTATTGTCTTGTAAACGTATAACGAAATATGTAACGAACGACTGAATGTATATTAGTAATCAAAAAAACTAAATAAATAAATGTATCATGTACAAAATACAATAAATGTGAAAGAAATTAAAGTTTGCTAATTTTGACTCAAGTGATTCTCAAACAAACAAAAAGGGAGCTGAAAAGAATGGAGTATGAAGAGTTCACAAACTGTATACAAATTCGTGTACCAGGAACCGATTTATTTTTACAGACCATTTTAATACAGTTTCATAGACACTGTTCTCATCAGCTCTTTATCGTAATTTTTATACCAATTCTTCGAAAAAAAACGAAAATGCCCTTAAATAATGTGCCTCGCTATTCAACAATAAATTACGTAATTTTTTAAATAGTCTACCTAACGAGTTTATTGGGTGACGTAGCAAGAATTAACAACGCGCGGCTAGTTCGCTACGGACTAATGGACTCCCGCTGCGGCGCGGGTGGGCCGTCAGTTCAGCGCGAATGAATTGTTTGATCGATATCATCGGTTGCCAAGAGAGAAGGAGAGAGAGAGCGAGAAAGAGCGAGAGAGATATTAGTCACATGTGGCTTCGATTTTTTCTTTTCGAAGGGCGTCTGGGATTCAGTTAGTCCAGAAAACGTAAACATAACCGGAGGTTATCGTTTGCTGAGTGATTGCTCCGCGGGACGACGCGAACGCGTGCACAGACAGGCTCGAGGAGTCGAGAGGCACACAGGGACGACAATTGGGCAATTGTCGGGGTGAAGAAGAAGAAAAAAAAATGGTGCGGCTTCACGTGAAAAAGGCGACTGACAGTCAATTTCTCTACGACAGCAGCGTGGAAGCCAAGGTTGACGATGTCATCCAAGAAATAACTATTATACACAATGGACGCTTGAAGGTCTCGAGGCTCTGCTACGGTAGGCTCTTGGACGCACACGCGTATAAATATATATTAATTCGCGCTTTCGATAACAAAAACGTTTAACGGAATAAACACGTGGATTAGACGCGTGCGGAAAAATAAAGAAACAACAAGACGGCCGGAAGAGCGCGGGGGCCTTTATTGTTTCCACGTAAATAAATTCGTGTAAACGAGCGCAACTGTTTGCTCGTTGTTCCTCCATTTCCATGTGGCGTCTTTGATCTCCGGGCGTAAATAACTTGCCTAACAATCTGCTTCCGAGAGAGAGAGAGAGAGAGAGAGAGAGAGAGAGAGAGAGAGAGCAAAACAAAAAAAAAACAGATAATGAAAAACCCATCCAAAATCCATTTGAATAAAACAGCTTAACGAACGTCCTTGCTCTTCGGTAGCGGGCCGCGCGCGACTCTCCGCGTTTTCGTTTAGAAAAGCGTCGTATACTGCACCTCATCCTCCCCACCCCTGTACCTATACGCGATCGAGCAAAGCAGGCTCTTTGTGCTTACTCAAGCGCAAGCTCACTTTTGCATGCGCGCGCCCGCTATCTTCCTTTCTTCGACTCGCGCATAAATCAAGCTCTCTCTCTCTCTCTCACGGCCTTCCTCCCCCTCCCCCGTTTTGCTCGCGAGTGTATTTTCTTTTCTGCATTAAAAACTCGATAAGAATTATTGATCAACGCTTCTCTTCTTCTCTCTCGTCCTTCGGCCCTTGAAAGTGTCGTTGACGCGTCGACAATGTGCACTTTGCGCGTTTCGATATAAACGAACATTTGCAAAGCTAAGGCAGAGAGACAGAGAAACAGCGAGAATAAGAGAGAGAGCGGGTCTGGCTCAAAGGTTATATTATATATTGTCGGCTTATTTTTAAAACATTTAAAATAACGCGCTTGCAGCGCGTATATAAGAGCGGGCGGGCCGCGGTGACGGGTGGGAAGGCAAACAAAAAATTAATGATATTTTGGAATTTCGATGGCCGCCGCCGTCGCCGCGTTGAAAATAGACTTGGAAGATCTTGCTGAACATGGAACGATGTTGCCGCCTAATATGATTGGCTTAACCGACGAACAAATAGAGGAATTACATCTCAAAGACGAATGGGGAGAGAAGTGCCTGCCATCGGGTGGTTGGACTTACAACAGAGACGTAATGGGTGAGAAGTAACGTTATTTGTTACATCGCTGGCGCTTGATTGCCTGACCTTCGTTTAATTGTTGTTCGAAAATTTAATTGGATTATTGGCTACAGCTTTTTTGATTACTTTTTTTTTTAAATTCTTGGTACTTCAATCTGACAATTTATAAATACAGGTCGGAGAAATGGCAAACAACCCAAGGAAAACATGCAGAACGTCATCAAGAAAGCCATGGAAGACGCTCGGGCTATGATATCAAAGGTAAATTCTCACGTGTGTCTAAAAACTGATTATCTAACAAGAACATTTGTACCCTAAAAACGTCGATTTTAATGAACAAACACCACTTAGAAGTTGTTGGCAATTGTTCATGAGAAAAGTTGACTTTCGTTGCAGAAACTAGTAAACGAAGACAAGCTCGTTACCCAAAAAGTGGTTCAAGACGCGCTGGACGTGTTACGAGGAGCCGTGATGATCGTTTACCCAATGGGCTTACCTCCCCATGACGTAATTCGTTTGGAGTTCGAAAATAACGAAGACCTTAGTGGAACTCATGCATCACTAGAGGTGATCATTCAAACTGCTCTCTAAGATTCATTTAGTATTTTTCGAAATAAATCTTTTATGTTTTCCCTGGGGTGATAATTGCCTTTGAACGAGGGGTGTAGGGGGGGGGACAAGGAAATAAATGTCGAAAATTGTAAATAATCTATATACCAATTTGAATGTTGCGTTACAACGAAGCCGCTGTTTCTCACCCGTAAATTTTCGCCTATTTCCGTTGCTGCTATTTTTAAAAGCCGAGCATTCGACGTACACTTTTGGGTTTTTCAATATTTTAACGAAAATATAAATTTTTTTCAAGACTGCGTCAATAAACAAAAGCTTACTCCATCGTGTGTTTTTAAATGAAACAGTTTCCGTACTACTTTTTTTTCCATTCATCATAAATATAGAATATTACGCATCGTACCAACGAACGACTCCATCTCTTTGCAAAAAAATTCCCATTAAACCGAGCCATATAACGAAATTACAGGTGATCGACTTTCAAATGGCCCAGCTGTGGTTCTCCGGCAAGGAATTGCTGCGCGGCTGCCAGCTGAAAGAATTCGTGGGTAGCAACGAGAAAACGAAAATCGTGGTGAAACTGGCGAAGCGAGGCTCTGGGGCGCCTCCGCGCGAGCCCGTGCTGACTGACGAGGAGCGCAAACAGTTCATGCTGCACGCCCACAGGCGTCAGGAGGAGCTGAAGGTAAGTCAGATTTCTACCTCGCTTTTCTCGTCGAGACTTATCGTAAATAGTTAAGTAGGCCGACAAGTCGTATGGCCAAAATATTTACAATTTTAGGGCTGTTGAGGCTTTTAGAGATATTTATTTATGTGCGTTGAATTATTTCAATATTTAGATTTTTCGCGGCATGTTTTGAAATTATGGTAACTGTGTGTATACCATGTATAGATGTACCATCAAATGGTAATAGGTATACCAATTGAGTAATAATAAGTTAAGCGAACCATCAATACATTTCAACATATGCTTTTTCTCCTTTTTAATTGTCGCATGAAATATATAAATAATTATGAATTACTTTAGTAGCAACGATGTGTACAAAATTAAGGTAAGAATTTTAATTGCGTATGATTATATAATATACTTAAGTACTATATCATGATAAATTATATATTGCATTACTATAACAAAAGCAAATATTTTTAAGATATTTGAAAATTTAAATAAACCACCACTTTTTGTTTTCCTTAAAATAGAAAGTTAGAATCTTACGCGGATCGCGTAATAGATTTACAATTCTTACGAGCATTTGGTTTTCAATCGGCCTTACATCGCCCATATATGCGTAAGGAATCGATAGGGGCCACCCCATGCGTTAAATCTGATGGAATAAAATTTCACGGTACATCAGCTTTCACGCATACCTTAACCCGATATTCCTTTTTGTACTAAATTAAAAGATACCCCTGGAATTTCTTCGATTTACCAAGCCCTTATTCGACGATTCGCATTCATTATAAGCTTCATCGATCATACTTGAAAAATAATGTTCCATCTGGGGTGATAATTAATCATCCCCCTACATACTCATCAGCTTTAAGAACAATAATACTATAAAATATAATTACTACCCAGTTTAAGAAGTTGGCGATAGCCATCAATTACATCATCCGCTGCACTCGCTTATCCGTTTCTTTTCTCCGGGAGAGCTCTCCTATCGATTTGTGTGTAAAGGAAAAAAAGAGACGGGGAGGGATGACTCACAGAAACAACAGACGCGTGCGAGTAGAGAGAGAAACAGGGAGAAGCAGCGACACACCCTTGCTCGGGGAAAATTTTATTGCTCTAAGGCCGGAGACGCTTCTGGTGTTTTAACGGACTATAGACGTTAACGAAGGTCACCCGGAGAGAGAAATAGCCGGGAGAAAATGAGTTTACTAGCTCACACGCTGCGCCGCGCGTTGGAGGTCGTGGCATTGATTTTATCTCGCTCCCCCGGACGTCAGGTTTATTATTCCTCCACGGGAACGTGTAAATATTTAGGATCTATATAGGTAGCAATTGGCGAAGCGAGCAAGAAAGAGATCTAGTTTGTTTCATCGCTCTAGTCTATTCCGATGGCTATCGGCATAAAGCGCTCTTTATACATTTTACCTCTTTGTTTCGGTGACGGAATTGCCTTGCTTCCCCTTTCATCAGCTCAACCGAATGGTTGACGTATCAATTGATTCGACAAATATCGTTGAAATTACGCTTGGTAATTTAGTTTGCGATCAATTTGCCAATTCATGTTTTTTCTCTCTTTTTGTTATTCAATGAAACGGGTAAATATAAACTTTTGATGAAAAAAGACGCGGAGAACACGTGAGCAGTCGCGGCAACGAGCACAGGTAATAGAGTCCTCTTAATGCCGCTGAAAGCATATTTGCGCACGCGAGACTCGCCGTATTTAGAAGTATCACGAGACACGCGAGAGCCGTGTATAGGTACAATAATAATCGGGCATGTATAAATGAAAACTGGACATTACACTTCGTGATTCGATAAAACGCAGGTTAACGGCTGTTTCAATAAAACCCTTTTTTATCATGTTTACTAATGACAAATCCCTTTCTCGTCCAATCAGAGTATTGCATGAGAATTAGTTGATAAATCTTTGTACTTCTAGTTCGTATAATAAGAGGAGAAGAAAATAAAGGGACGAGTTTCGTAAGAAAAACGTATTTTAATATGACAAAAATTGCATAAACATTCGACAGAATTTTTTTCCTTTTGTTTTTCTTATACAAACATACATATTAATCGTGCTAGAAACTAACGAACATGATGCTCCGTATTCACAGTGACACTGCATTTATAGCGTACGCTTAAGCCGGTGGAATAAGAAATTTGATATATCTATATATATATATACTTGTTAGCAGAGAAGTCGTTAAGTTCGCAATGGTGATTCAAAAACAATTTGCACGCGATACACTCAAAATGGATATACAATATGCTTCGTAGCTTATAATTAAAACGTACACCGTGTGTATGTTGTTGTGTGCATAAAAAATTACTTTATCAGTTAAGCTTACCAAATGCGTAGTAAAGTCGAATATACGAAAAGATAAAAGAAAGAAGGCACATAGAGTACAGTTCTTGAAAGATTTCGTATATTATTTCTTTCATGCGTGCATTACAATTTCTTTTATTTTCCTTTTTTTTTCGTTCTTAATAAAATGGTGTTAGGACGTTTCACATATATAGTCAACTTTTTTTATTCTTTCCTTAAGTAGTAAAGTTTGTGTGGTCGCATTTGTTTTCTTCTTCGTTTAAGATATAAGTTAATTACAACGTAAAATACAACATTTTATCTGGTTCGTTCGATCGTGCTTTTATTACAATTGTTACGGAAATAATCAAAACTATAAGCGCGTTGCTTTATTTTAGACGTTTATAACAATTATTCGAACCTTACATGTATTTTATCAATTAAATATTAACTGTATACGTATACAATAAAAGCAACAGTGATAAAATTATATAAAAGTTTTTGCAACAAAAACTTTATTTCTCACCGTGCTTTGATTTCTTAGTTTTACAATTAAATGCAGCAAATCTTGTATAAGTATAAACCTTTTTTTTTAGTTATTATATGTAATATTAGTATCGTTATGTATCAGAGTGTTACGAAGCTCTTCGATTATGTTTCATATAATTTTGTGATCAGTTTAGGCGCGACTTGCAAATTTTTTACTATAAATACAGATGTACTTTATTTAATATATTTATGTATTTTTTGAAATTGTTTGAATTTTGTCAGTTTCATAGAAATTACAACGATTTAATAAAAGTTTAGAATTATTAAAAAACGTTATACAAATAATTTTTTAAAGATAACATATATGTATAAAATTTAATTATGAATTATTTCGTACGATTCAAAAACGAAATATATATTTTCCAAAGTTTAGATTAGTATATATAAATTTCTTTTTTTTTTTGTCATAAGATAATCTACACACCGGCAGTTTTTACGTTGCACCAATCGAGCAAAAATTGTAGTCATAAATTTTTTTCTTTAAAGAAGAGGTAATAAACCTCATAAGATATTAAAAAATTTAGTCTTTTAAAATCACATCAATTTTTTAAATTTTCAAATAATTTTGATTATACAAATTTTTTTATTAAAACATTCTCATTAACAATTTTTATATTCTGTTAATGAAACATTTCGACATGTAAAGTAATCCAAATCACTACGAGATTGATTAGCCACAACATCAAGTTTTATTTTTTTGTAAGCTTGAAAATGTTTATTGCGAAACGCACGTTTATTCAATAAAATACTTACTTTGCTGTCTGTACCTCATTTATTAATCGAAAGAAAACGTAATTAAATTTAATTTCATTCGAAGCTTTAAAAATTCTATTATAATGCAAGTACTTGAGTTTGGTAATTTGAGGTGATACTAATTTTTCGTGTTATGCAATTCGTTGATTTATTTACATTTATATGAGGATTGAAAAAGAGACGCCATGGTGTTACTTATTTCATTGGCCCCTGCAATTCTCTCCAAATTAACTTTCTAACGAAATCTTATTTTTTTTTTTGCAGTAGAAAGTAACATTTAATTAAGTAGACTGTGGTACATATTGATAACTTTCATGAATAATTTAGTTCCTTTCATGTGCAATCACAGATTAATGTCTATTTCAAAGTACTCATCATCCATATTACAGTAGCAATTAAATTTTTCGCTCAATTCACGCTATAAAATTAGTAATACGTTTAATTCAATCAGCCGAGTGTTTATCAGAGTGCAAAACGTCTATCGATTGAGTTTGTAGCTTGACAATATTAATAGCTTTTTTTATTTTTATTTCATTGCAATTGCAAAACGAACAGTTTTGAGATTTTCCATTTTAATTTCTATAGAAAAGCGTGGCGCATGAACGTTTACCTTGATAAATCAATATTTAAATACTTAATTAACAGGTACCGTTTGAACGTCAATCAATAACGAAGTCATTGTTGCTTTGAGTTTCTATATCTAATCTACAAAAAATACTATAAAAAATAAAATCTGCTCCTCCTCGAGCCAGCTACACTTGAAACAAACAAAACAAAAGTCCAAATAGCTTTAACGACATACCAAATTCGATTAAAAAGCGTCTCGCCTCAAAACGAATCCTCAGCGTCGTCGGTGTCGATGAGCGGTAGCCTCTCGTACTGCGTTCTGTATCCATTCGAGCCTGGTTTCAACTGCTAAAGCGCCATACTCGCTCCGGACTTGGCAGGCCCGTTTTCGTTAGCCCCGGCAATCGCAGCAGCGGCTGCGGCAGCATTTCTCGCTGCCGCAGCCTGCGGGGGCGTCGAGGAGGACCTCGTCTCGACCAAGCCCTCGCCCTCGTTCGACTGCTCGTCGCTTATGCAGTAGCGACAGCGCATCTTGGCGTCGTCGCCGACGTGCACCGAGCGCGTTATGATGATCAGGGTTATCAGACTCGTGATGAAGAGGAAGACGGGCACGATTATGGCGATCAGTAGCTCGGTACGGGTCTTCTCCAGGTCGAACCGAGCGACCACGAAAAACGAGTCGTTCTGAAAGTAGCACACGCGTGTATTTACGGTTTTGGCAAAAAAACTTGGAAAGTCGATCGATCGAGAAAGCTCGCGAAAAAGAAAGTTAGCGAAAGCTTTCAGGGATAGATATATGTAAAGGCGTCAAGATGAAAATCCATTCGTTTTGTCAGCAAGCCCGGATAGGATTACCTTTCGGTGGGGGGGGGCGAAGGGGTTGGCAATATCCCCGAGGATATTGGCATAGTCGGAGGGATGAGCGATGTCTCCGCTGTGGCCGCTCGTTAACGTACTCGTGTTTCGCGAATACCCCGGCCCACCGGCCTATCCGGCGGATGTAAACGAAAATCCATGAGCGCGCTCACGTTGTCTCGCTCGGATGATTAACGCCCCCCGATTTTTCGATCGAATGAACTTGCTGATTTATGAGGGTTCGTTTTATTGCCGACGTTAATTAATCGCGCTTCGATTCAAGAGGCCCTTTTTTTAGATGGGAGTTCGAGGATGGTTATTTTCTCGCGTTAATTTTATTTAATTTTAAAGAAACTTTATTCGTGCCCGAGACTACGTTAATTTATTCTAAAAGCATTTCTAATTGAATCATATTGTGCCGGTGAAAATTAAAGTAATACGAGAAACCGCGTTAAAATGTTCATAATAAATCGTATTATGAAAGTAATATTATCACAGGGGGTTTTAACTAGCCTAATGCAATTTAAGAGCTTCCTTTTTAATAAATTAGGACATGAAAAGTTCAGCTTGCCCACCGAGCAGTACCATATAGCACTAACCAACGTTACTCCCTCAAATTTCCATTCGTCTCAGCCGTCGAATCAATCACCGAAAAGGAAACTCGGGAATTTACAGGAACATTAACAAATTCCAAATAATCGCATCCATTCATCTTTCGTTCTTCCCCTCGGAACGTCAAAAAATAAAGCGAACGTTATTACTTCCGAATGCCTCGATGAATATTGAGATCGGTCGATCGATCACAGCGAGTCTGACTCACCTTGTTATAGAAGCACGGGTAGCGGCTCTGGGCGGTCTGGTTGTCGCCGTCGGCGCCGTGGGTGACGAGGAACTCGCGGCACTCGCCCCGCAACGTGTTGACGCAGCCCTCGAGGTTGATGTAGAGCCGCGAGCTGTTGTAGATGGTGAGCGAGCGCTGCGACGGGACGAACGCGTTGCTCGGGTCGACCTGGCGCGGTAGGTTGCGCTCGTAGAGCTTCAGGAAGGTCGTGAAGTTGATGAACGACTGGGGCACCGTGTGCCCGGCCAGCAGCGTGCCGTTCACGCAATCCTCCGTTCTGCGCAATCATTATTTTCCCTTTCGTTTAGTTCTCGGGGGGGTTTAATTCGTTGGATTACCAAGCGGAGAATTAAATAACCTTTTTTTCTTTGGTACTTTGACGATTTGTAATTAAACAATCCGTCGTTGAGATTCATTCGAATAATTCGCGAAATCCCGTTAAACCCTTCTTCCAATTCGGCCAAATCTGCGTAAGAACCTAAGTCACTCGGAAAATATGAAAACAAGATCGTAAAAAAATGTTGACGTCAGCACGAAGGAGAAAAAAAATTGCGTACGTGTCCCGTAAGGCTGGAAAGGAGCGTCTATTGGCAGTTAAGAAGATTGTCCTCGGCCATATATCTTGCCTTATCTTACATATCAGATCTATGGAATTACCAGCGCTCTCTCTCCCCGCGAGAGAGAGAGAGAGAGAGAGAGAGAGAGAGAGAGAGAGCTCTGGATCGATTCCTCACCCTCGTTCCACTTTTCCAAACTACCTTTTTTCTCTCTACCCCCTTCGTCGCTCCTTTTATTTCTCTCTCGCGTCTAGCCCGAGCATCGTCGATTGGCTTATCTTGTTTCTTCGTCAACCTCCTCTTGAATCCAACTTAATTGCGCATCGTTTCATAACAATTGCTCACCTGATTTTATCCCCGACCTTCTTAACGGCGAAGCAGCTGGTGATGATGGCGTCTTCGCCCTTCTTCCACACGGGCACGGCCTTGATCAGCCTGTGACCCGGTCTATTTCCATTGGCTCGGTTCAGTGCGAGGGCTCGGTCGCACGAGGCCGTGATGATGTTGTCGCCTTGCATGAGAAAGACGTTGATGTTGCTCGTGCTGATCCTGGGGCAGTAGCGATCGCAGGTGAACGGGCTCTTTATCCGCGTGCAGCGCGAGTTGACGCAGTGAAAATTGCCGTTGAGCTTCATGTTGTCCTTCTCGGCGTCGACGACCTGGCCGTCGGGCTTGTCGTGGCACAGCATCGCCTCGCTCAAGTTCGAGCAGTGGCCGAGCTTGCACTCGAACACCCCGCTCAGCTGGTCGCACTCGCTGCCGTTGTTGCAGTTGAAGCGCTTCACGTTCGCCAGGTTCACCTGGATCACGTTATCTTTTGAGTTTTAATGTAATCGCGGTAGATTGAAAAACAGAGTTGTGTTATCAAAGTTTTTAACTGCCTGCTAACACCGGCGGATTAACTCGCTTGATTAAAATCTATGAGCCGCTACTTAACTGAACTTCATAAAGTCTCAAAGTATACCACCTTTTTGAAGTATTACTTTCTTAGGATTGTGTAATATTAAAGCGTCACGAATTTAATTATTTCAAATAGAAGCAACTTTTACCTCACCAGTAATTAGAAATGGATTTTTAGTACTTAAACAGATTAAATACGACTTCTAAACTTCTATAAAGCTGTACACAAATCGCGTTTAATCCACGTGAAAGTGGATCGTCTGACCCAACTCGGCTGTTACTACTTGATAAAAAATTTTCAACGTCATCAAGCAGTACTATATTTTGAAAGGGTACATCTCATGGGATTAATACACAGATAGAACTTACCATTGGACAGGAAACAGAGGCAGTCCGCGTACAATTCTGAAATATCAGGTCGGTGCCATTACGCCTTACGGTCGCGTGAATTTGGGGACAGAAGCCGGTGGTCCGGGTTAGACACCACTCGCCGCAACTCGCCCAGACGCAGTTGTTCACGAGAGTTGTATTGACCGTTTGGCACATAACAGGATTCGGCTCGATTCCTGCGTTGAAGGCTCTGCGAAAGCACAAAGCTAATAAGCCTTTAAATACGCAAACAACGTTTTTTTTTTATTTCAATGAACTTGATTATTCGGCTTGTTAACCTACGGTACGCTAATTAAACGGGAAAATAGAAACAAAGTGAAATTAGTCGACAGGCTTTTATAGGACGCTTTAAGACCCTTTAACGTTGAACTCATACCAAAGCAAACACTTAATTAACGTCTCAAACTTTGTCTAGGAGCAACAGAGGAAAAAAGCTAATTAGAGAAAACACGCTGCTCCATTCGTAACGTCTATTTTGTCAACTTCCGTCTCCAAACATCGACGACAAAAAAAAACCGTCGTTGCAAAGTAAACCGTCGGAAGGAGGGCAAGTTTAATCCCAACGGGCCTTAATAATCGCAATGTTTTCCCCGGGTGACGACACCGATAATTCAATGTAGGTTAACAAGCGCAAGGGGGGAAGGGGGGAAAGGTGCGAAGAGGTTTTTTTTCTTTTAATATTTTCGTTTAACAAGAGAGCTGGTCGCACCTGTGGGAGGGCATGTAGATCGCCACGCTGAGATAGACCAAGGCCACGCAACTGATTACAATGGTGAATTGGCAGAAGCAGATGCCGCCGCATATCTTGCGATCCTGTTCGGGTATCGAGCGCGGCTTGTACTTCCGACCCATGGCAATTTCTCTCCGAGTTGACCTCTGCTTATTTCTTTTTTTTTTTATTTTTTTTGTACTTTTCTTACTCGCTACTGAGAAAAGCTGCGGGGCTTATGTGTCTGTGTGTATACGTCAAGCTCCTCTTTTCTTTCGGATGAAAGCACTTGGGTTAACGCAAACTGCTTAAACTTTGTTAGAAAGTGAGTAAGAAAAAAGGCTCGTTTATAAAATAGGCGAGAAGAATTTTAGGGCTTATCTATCGGCTCGTTACGCGTTTGCTTAACAGGTGCTTATCCGCTGAATCTGGAACGAGAGGGAAATTAAATTTTTTTTTATTGCGAGTGTTTTGATAATTTCTGTGTCAACGGGGGGAGAAGGGACTTTTTATCGAGCGATTTTATCATTCGCATTTGAGAGGGCGAGTTTCTTTTTTCTCTTTCTCTATGGCTCGGTTGCTTTGCGGAATGACGGAAATCATGAAGCGTATCTGGTACCGTTATCGGTCACGGTTAAATTTTTGAGACTGAATTTGTTTTTTTTTAAGTACTTTTAATTTATTTGTTACTTTGTAATAAGCGAAGCGAGATAAGTTGTGGGAAATTTATTTTAAATAAGTAAGTGTATTTAAAGTTTTAATTGCGCGAGTTTTACATTTGAATTTTTAAAGGTAAAACGAGTACGGCAATTAAAGATACTTAATTATTCTATTGTTCATTTATTCAATAGGTCACTTATATAAAGTATAAAATCATTTTTGTTGTGATTTGAATTACATAGATTTCTTGTAATTTATTTCTCAAAATTACAAAACTACCTCAATAATTCAAATTTTATAGATTTTTCTATACCTTTACAGTAATTACCACGCGCAGCATAAGTTATTTTTGTTTGTTAAAAATCGTTTTCACGTCTAACCGCACGAATGAATGATGACATTGACGTATAGCGCATCGTAAACGCTATATACCTATCGAAAGCTAAATTAATTCATCATCAATGACACGTGATATTTTACTCAAGCTAATGATTCTTGACCCTCCTTTTTTTTTATTCATTAAAGTAAGAAATTAGTTCTTTTTTTGTGGGCTGTACACATAAATTGTTTCTGCAATCATCTCAACATATTGTTCATTGATTTTTTTTTTTGATCGTATAAAGCGAAACAAATTCAAATGGACTTGTAGTGCTTCGGATTTAGACGTAATTCTATTGACGCGAGGTGCAACAATTAGTCTTCCACGGCTGAAAACAAACGATCGCAATTAAGGTCTGCCCAATCTATTCGATACAGTTTATTGAACTGTTCTTCGACTCGAATAACAGCTGTTTCTCGTGAAATTACCGACTAATTCCGATTTATCTGAAGTTATTTTTCTTAAATTCTCAATAGGAATTCCCGTCTGATTTTTATGAACATTGATCGCGAGACTGTAGGATAATTGATTATCTTTACACACGGCTCCCAAGACAAATGCGGCAAGATTCGGATAATGAAACCAGCGACATTTTTCGCTAACGTTGCAACACATCGTGAAAAGTAACATTTTGCCATTACAGTACAATATCGAAGTAATCTCTAAATCTGTCTAATCAAAGAAACTACGTGCAAATAGGCGCTAATAAATCATATCGCACTAATCACTCCCTCGTAGCAATCCCGCCAAATAACAGCCCTACCACCTGCTCAGCCGTCGTCAAACAAACGCAAAGCAAACGAACTTGACCAAAAAAAGGAAAAAGGAAAGTCAGCCCCCTTGCGAACGTGTTCATACGTACCTCGATTAAACATCTGACAAATGCCAACGCTCCTCTGTCATCAGCCAGATTTTTCTCGTTTTAACGTCGATAATTCATAAAACTCTATCGAAGCGAACGGCTCGCGCCAAGACATATGGCGAAACGAAGAATTCCAGCTTCGTCATTATCAGCGAATCCTCGCTCAACTTGGTCGTCTTGTAAACATTTCGAAAAGAGAGAACTCGCGCAACACTTGCCTATTAATCTATCCGTATCCCTTGCAACGAACAATATTAGACTCTAAATCCCACCTGTCCCGGCCAGTCCAGCTGTTTCGTCATTTAGGCTTCAACGATTGATCACAGGCGAAGAAAAACAATTAGTCGTTATACGAGGCCAGCCCGCCTATATCGTAATCCGTAAACGGTTTATTAAACCCCCCGCGCTCCCGGTGGAGCAGTCCACCATAGATAAAGACCGGGAGCTCGCTCTCTCTCTCTTTTCCGTCCAGCCGGGGTCACGTTAGAGCAGCCTCTCTCTCTCTTCTGGCAATGTAGCCGCCTTAGGGGCGGGTAGGCTCAGTTAGGCTCGTTTCCGTCCATGACTCCCAAGCCCCGGCTCATCTTCCCTGCGGCCAAGCGGCTGGCAAGTTGCGCGGCCTAATGGCTACTCCGAGGACTATCCGACCTCGCTCCGGCGCACTCTGACCCCCTCGCTCGATGCGCTACGGCACGAGTGAGTCGACTGTTTGAAAACAGCGGCTCGGCCCCACGTTATACCCCTTCTTGCCTCCCCTGGTGTACCAGGGGGGCATGTGCGCAGACGCCCTCGCGAACCGGCTCGCGCCAGTTTTGTGCGCAGTTCGGCCGCTGCGGCTGTATGTAGGGCAACGAGCACTAGCACCGTATACTCCTCTGGGCTTACCACCACCGCGACAGATGGACTACGATCTTGGGGCTATGCGCTGAGGATGGAAATTGCAGATTTTTTTCGTTGTTGCTTGTACGGCAGGGAGCTTTGGTAATTGGATCGTGTTGTTCAAGGGAGAATTAGGAGCGCAATTGAGAACTGAGCTTTTTCTTGAGATTTTGAAAGAACTTAAACTGTTTTCTCATGGTTTTACATTTATTAGGTTTTTATGAAGCCTCTTTATGGAAAGCTTTTTTCATAAGCTCACGTTGAGACTACGAAGTAATTGGAATATCTTTAATGAAAATTCAAATTCAATGTATTATAACGTTACGTGCTATTCTTTTATTCAAAGCGAAGCTTTTGAGTGTAAAGACTGTGAACTGTACAGTTTTTAATGCCAACGTAATAGCTACGTATATCCAAGCATAGTAACTTACGTAACTTGGTCTTTTAAAAAAAGATACGTTATACCGCGAAGCAGACACTTTTAAGACCACTGCGGTAATTCAAAAGAAAAATAAAAAATTCAATGCAATAGTCTGCGGAACAAATAAGGCTCTTCCGCGAATGGCACAAGGATATACGAGCTACTTACGTTTATGAAAATAAATAGCTTCATTGAATTTTGTTCCTTTTCTTGTTATCATTTTGAGCGTTTCATCAAATAGACACGTTTTCAAAGGACTGGTATTATCCATTGATGCGTTATTCCATTACGAAAATACTGAACTTGTTGCCTTTGGCACTCGATACTAACCAGAGTCGTACTTAATTTGAATCTCACTGTGTTTCAGCAGTTACTCATTTCTCGGTTTGTAGAGCTTACTTACCGCCGAATTATTCAAGTCATCAAAAAGATAATATTTTGTTTTTCACCTCCGACCAAAAAAAAAGAAAAGTAAAGTAAGTAAATCAAATCCAGTAGTTAAGCTTTGCTTTACGAGTAAATTGAAAAAGAAAAATTTAATCAACAATAGAAATACTTTTTATTCGCGTCCGACCTACATATTTCTTCCAAACGGGGGATTATCCAAATGAGTCTCGTACGTCCCTTTCGACTTCGATAGGAACGCCATCGTTGCTCGGGAGAAAGGAACGTGCGCTATGCGCTGATGCTGGAGTAAGAGAGAGAAAGAGAACAAAGAAGGTCAGGGAGACTATACCAGCGGTTTTCCCATCGCAGTCGGGGGCTTGGGGTTAGAGTCGCGTGGTGGCGCCGGCGTGCCCGACGCGCTGGCCAGTAGATATAGCCCCGCTGCGGCAAGACACACAGCGAGACTGTGTTACTAGGTCGAGCTCCACTTGTGCCGATCTATCCTTACCAGCTGGGCACTCTCCGATGATGTTCGGTATTACCTTCTCTGCTCCGGTTATTCTTTATGTTTTTTTAATTAAACAAGGATTATAGCAACTGTACAATGAAACAAAACAGATTATTTTCAAGCTTCTATTTCTTTATTAAAGACTTATAAACCATCACTTTTCTCGCTAAAATTATAAACGTCTCAATGAGAACGAAAGTTTCAACTCGCCGAAGACAGCACACTTTCTCTCTTTCTCTCAACGGAATTTCGCTCGAAAACAGAAAAATTCTATTTGTTTTATGTCTCACCCGCTTTGACGTACAAGCGCTGAAAGAAAGATAAGGAAAACCCAATGCAATTTCAGGCTGCTCGCGGATTTGCTTAACAGACTACCGAGCTCGCTGTTTAAATGATCAGCTGTCGTCAGCGCTTGCCGCTGCTCGACGCTTAAGTATGGTCGCTGCAAGCTCGGTCGTTAAAATCTTCTTATTCTTGGCACTAAAACGAGACTATTTTCGGCGGCGATCCTTATTTTCGGAAACCTCATCATCATCGTCATACGGAGGTCTTTAGCGAATTTCAGTACGATTTGAGAAGACGCAAGAGTTTTGAACTAAAATAATAAAAGATCTAGATTGAATGTTGTGGGGGTCTGTTTCAATATAATCGGTAATGCTTAATCAAAATTGCTCGGAATCGAATGCGTACAAAGACGAAGATTGTCTGCTTGGTGAGTAAGTGCTTTTATAAAATCGGTGATATATCCGCTGCCGCGATCGTTAGTTTTTTTTCTCTTTTTTTTTCTTTATTTTATTTATTTATTCTGTGACGTGATTATGAAAGAATTGATAATTCACAAGACGTACTAGTTCGTTCGAGATATTTTAGTCTTTAAGTTAATAAAAATACGAAGTAAATTTTACTTTTAACAGCAATTATGGAATATTTTGCTTTCTGAGTCTTCTACAATATTCTTTTGACTTCTTTACTATTTTTTATTTGTGTTTTTTTTCGTTTTCTTTCTGTTTTTTCTTCAAGTTTTATCCTTTAAAGTCGCTAAATTTGTGCGGCTGTTGCGAGCGTTTATTGAAAATCGTTGAGACTCCTGCAAGCTCAATCTTACAAATCTTGACGGACAATCAGCTTTTTTTCACACTCACTCTATTATTTCGACATTGGTAAAACCATTTAGCTACGGTTAATATTTTCATTTTACTGTCAGTTTTCTAGAATTTATGATTTAGCTTTTAATTTCAATATTTGATACGAGAAATAATTGATAATTGTATTGCGAAAAATCATAGTTATTGCGTTGCAATTGCAAAAGTATAAGAGTGAGAGCAATTTTAAGATTTTTATTTACTTTGCGTAAATTTTGCTATTTCATTCTTTACATATCAAGTGTGTTCAATAAAATGCTGATGAGACGCTTGCACCAAGCTGACATTTTTAAATATAGGTAGTCGTCCAGTTATAGCATTTACTTTTTTTGTAATTAATGCAAAATTCAAAGATCAATCAGATATAAAACATACTCATGAATCTATAAGAGTGATGGAAACATTGTGTACTATATCTTTGGCTATTAATTTTACGTGAATATTTTTTGGTGGTTCATGCATTTTATTTCTTACTAATTTACATCCTTAATCATACTCCACCAAGTATTCGTACGGTTATTTAAATTTAGTTCAAAATCTTTATTTTCTTTCTCTCTTACTTTAAATTTAAAATTTATTTTTAAGCTCGAGTTATTTCACTAAAAAAAATTTGTTGTACATTACTTTCGGTACAAATAATTGTTTATCTGTGAATAGAAGTCATATACGGCCAAAAATTATTTGAACTAGATTCAACTTTAAGATTGCATCGTACCGATTAAAATTACAATTTTTTTTGTCAATAATCGAATCTTACAATTATTGGAATAATCGGATTTGAAACATTTTAGACTACTGCAAGCTGTGTGCTCTGTCAAATACAAACTTGGGAAGTAAAGGGAACATAACCATCGCATACTTATAATCCTATAAACTTTATACTACTGTGGAGCTCTGTGTTTGTCTTGTCATCTATTTTGAATCTTCGTGAATTTCAGTGTTTCAAATAAACACCTTACAAGCTCATAGAAAAAAATCCTCCTCCATCTCGTGATAGCAAAATTATGTTAATTCAACGGCAGAACAAATATTCGTGGCGCAAAGTCTCTCCCACCGTCTGCCTCGACTTTGTTAAACGCACTTTTGTTTTTATTTTATTATATTTTTTCTTGAATTGCGCACTGAAATTGGTGCTTGCGAAGAACTTTCGTTTTATTGTTTTTTTTTAATCGATGCCCAATTATCACAATTATTTACAACAACCAGCAAACTTAGACGCGATAGACCAGCACGTATTGTTCGAGAAAAAGTCAATAATAGTTTTATCGTCGATATTTTTTTTAAAAAAATACAATGTGTTTGCGTGTGTGTACGTGGCAATAATACTACAAAATATCGTTACTTGACATCGGTTGTTTCGTCGCTCCAATTAATTACGTGCCAATCAAGGATTTTGAAATTCAACGGAAAATCATTAATATCCCAAATTTTCATAAACTTCCGGTTAAATTTTGTAAAAATTCGGAAAATTAGTCCAGCTAACGTTGAATTTATCATAGAATATATAGAGTTCAAACAGAGAATAGATATCTTTATCTTCGCATAATTATTCCACGGCTATCGGTTTAGAGATTTTCTTTAAACTTTTTAGGTACATTTGCATTATTGTTGACGCATTAGCGTCGCTGCTATTCTCAACGATAAGATCAATCTTACGCGAAATAAGGCATTGTTGCGTATGTTTAGCTCAACGAAGATCATAGCGATACATTTTAATGTATGTATAACGGACGAATGGAAATTCAATCGATTTGTTTTAACAAACTGCACTTGTCAAGCGGATTTATAATTATTTGCAGCATCGATAATTAGCGTGCGACGTGAAGACTCGTTAAAATTTTTCCACTTGTTTTATTTTATACCCTTGCGATTCATTGCGCAAACGTTATGTGATGAACGGCACGTTTGAATGTAATAAACCAAGTCGCCCGAACTCTACAACAATTCGCACGTGTGTATGTGTGTATACCCGTGTACTTGTGAGATAGTGTGTGTTACGTGTGATTTTTTCATATTTAGAATTTTCTTAATAAATATATTATTCTATAACATCGCGATATTCTAAACCACGGCGCCAGCGCGGCGGCCACGTACAAAAATTCTTCGATAACAACGTTATCTTTATATGTTTATTTTTTGTTAACCATAATATAATTATCAATAATATTCACAGGCAAAACTTAACCCTATATATATATATTTATAATTTCTTTATCCGTATATTTAGATCTCTTAAAATCTAATTACATATGGGAATCTTTACACGCGCAAAATGACGTGTTCTTTTGTATATATATATTTTTTTCTTTTGTTTTGTTGATCTGTAAACGACAAAATGGACAAAGCACGTGGCTTGAATATTGCAAACGTTACGTGCGACATATTATTTTCATTTTTAATTTACGAACTTTTTACTAATTCTGTTAAACCTTTATAGTTTGTATTCTTTTCATCGTCAGATATATTGGTTCAATTTTCAAGATTGACAGTTCATTTTTATTTGGATATCCTGAATTTTTCACGCACTTCATATCCATCGGTCGTATTTATGTTTTTTTTTTCAAAAGAAAAATCACGACGTTGCAATTCCAGTTTTGTCCGTTTCTATTTTCAATGCGTTAATTTCAGTGAATTTTCCATCGTGTAAAATGAGCTTAATCTATGCTTTTGTAAACCGTACAGATCAAGTTTGTTGCTTTTTTTATTGTTATTAACTTTAACGATAGGAAGGCTCTGCAATAACTTCCTCAATTGTCGCTTTCCAATATCGATCACGTGGACATCGAGCGATGTCGCACATCACGCGTCTCCGTTACCGAATCGTACCGTCGGATGATTTGTTTTAAGTAAATGATTCCCCGCGTCACGTGATAATAATGAATGTGTATAAGGTGTGTTTGCATTGAGCAGCATTGCAATCGGACAGATTATCGATGAGACACACTTTTTGGCAATTTAAAAATTTCATTTTACCATTAGGATACACTCGCGTTTGAATTTTATTTAAAAAACGTTTTGAGATCATTAAAAAATCTAGCTTACAATGGTCTTAATAAAATCGTTATGTCTTTTGAGAATCGTAAAAAGATTTTTGGAAGTAGATATTAGTTTCGTAGCGCAGTGCAAAAATGTCGATTGTAATTGGTTTTTTTTCTTCCTTTAAACTTACGAAAAAATGTAAATTTACGGATTTATAAAGTATCGAGTTGAAGTATAGCTTGATGTTTTAATTTTAATCGCTATAATAAATATTATACTTTGAAAAATCAGTAGTTTCTTAAAGGTACAATTGCTAATATTGCAGATATGCTGCTGTAAACGTACTGCTTGCTTGAGTAAAAAATGTTTGGTATAACGTCCTTGGTTGGTTGATGCGTTCTTAAATATTACGCGGCTTTTAATCTTCCCCTCCCCTTCCAATTCCACAGGAATAACCACACGTCCTTATTAAACTTGAAAAATCAAAACAAAAAATATTTAGTGAAACAAACGCTTACCGGGCAGTGTACTATCTAAAACGGTAAACGAACAAAAAATCAAGTTCAAAATCTGAACTCTAAACAAAACCAAAACACCAAAGCCAACCTCAGATCCACCAATACATTGATTTTTCTATCTTCCCCCTAAAAGAAAAAAAATCCTTTCGAAAGTCTAAAAGCTTATTGCTAAAGGAGAAAGCGTTCGTTGTGTCGCATGCAGCTGCCGCTGACGATGAAGTAACTGCGCCGCTCGCTCTATACGTATATGCCTCTCGCACAAGCTGTTCGTTCCTCATTGTTCTTTATTTCGTTTTGTTTTCATTGGAATTAAAAAAAAAGGCGTGCGTGCGTAGCGTGCGCTTTTGCTTCTAGGGCCCTCCCTACAGCGCCGGTAGTCTGGCATCACTCTCGGGCTGGAGGGTGAGCCCTGGGCAACAGTCAGTACTCCTCTTCGTCCTCCTCGAAGTCCTCCTCGCCGAGGATGCTGGAAAGTAAAGAGAGACAGAGAGACAAGCCCAGAGGCCAAGGTGAATTTTCGTTTTTCGTTACTCTTTTTTCTTTTTTTTTAAAAAAACAATATCGTTCGTTTTATCCCTTCTTTCGAGCGTGCTATCTCGGGTTCGCAGATATGGAAATGACGCAAGACAAGGTCTGTTCTTGGATAAACAACATTTTATTATTCAAAAAAACAATCAAAAGGTCGTTATAAAAAGCCAAAGGCGGGAATCTCTCTCGTTGCGCGTGTACAATGTCGTATATACAGAGATTCAACGTGTGTGTGCGCACAAATAACAACAAAGAGACTGAGAAAAGAGAAGCTTTGTCCCGAAGTAACACCCACGACACAACGATAATATAACGTGTGCTTCGTCATTATATCGTATGAACGTTGGATAAATGAAATGGAACGGAAATCATCTAGCCTCTCGCGAGGCACTGCATACATACACGTTACTTACTCTTCCTTTCGCTCGTACTTGTCGATGATGCTCCTGTTGCCGCTGCAGCGCTTCATCGGCGAGCAATACCAATAGCAGAGTACGCCCAGCGACAGGAGGAACAGCAGGATCGGTATCGTGATCGCCAGGATAAGGTTGCGCAAGGTGTCGTCCCACGAGTACCTTCAGAGAAGCAACGGTAGAAGGTTACAGGACTGTCGAGCAAAACAAATTGCGTTTGGAAGAAACGAGGTTGGAGCTTTACCTGGACACAACGGTTTCCGGATAGGTCCTGCTGTAGTAGCAGGGGAAGACCGTGCCGTAACTGTTGCGCCCGTATTTGGCGGCGAACTTGGCGCAGACGACGCCGGTGTCCGGATAGCCGCAGCCCTCGGCGTTGACGAAGAACTTGGTGCTGACCATGTCCCAGTCGACGCTGCCGACCGGCTGCGTCAGGTACTCCTCGTACGTCATTTTCGAGTAGTTCACCCGAATTTGATGGCAGCTCGTCACGGCGGCGGTGCAGCCTGGAGAAAAAAACGTTGGAATTACAAAAGAGAGAAGGAAAAAAAGAGCTCAAGTGGAAGAGCGTGCATAATTGAATTGAAGGGTCTTAAGGTCGTGGGGATTTCGTGCGACCTACTTTCTCGGAGGCATGCCTTTGTAATCGCTCGGGATCTAGATCGCTCGGAAATAGAATAGAGAAGGCTCTCGCTCACCCTCTCGGCAGCTGGACCAGGAGCAGTTCCTCAGTCCCTCGGCGAAGACGTGGTGGGTGGTGGTGCAGGCGACGGGCCTCGGGGAGAAGTCCGAGAGTATGGTCGAGATGGCGGGCTCGACGACGAAGGGTATGGCGAAGAGGAAGGCGAAGACCGAGAGGACGGCCGTCGTCCCGAGGCACATCGAGGTGTACCACTTGGCCTTCACCTTGAAGTTCTCGATCTCCTCGGGCGGCATGACCTTGTCGAGGACGCTCTTGAGCGGGGAGCCGGCGCCCTCGCTGGGCGGCTTGCTGCCGGGCTCGTCGTCGGCGAGCATCGTCCCGGCGTCGCTGGCCGTCCTCTGCAGCTGGTGTTGGCTGTCATGGTGGTGGTGCTGCTGGTGGTGGAGGGCCCCGCTAGCCAGGCTGGACTTGCGCCTGCCGGCCGCGCTGGCCCGCTCGTCGAGCTCGTCCTCGGCCATGAACGCGGCCTCGTCGGAGTCGATGGACGAGCCGGCCCCGGGGCCGCCGTGGCGCAGGGCCCGGTAGAATCGGCGCTTCGCCGCCGAGGCGACCGGCCTCCCACCGGCCGCCGGCTGCTGGCGTCCCTTGGCCCCACCGCCGCCTCCGCCGCTGCCGGCCGTCGAGCCCGTCTCGACCGCTACGGAGGCTGACCGCTCGCGTTGTCACGACTCGAACATCTGCCGCTGCCGGCGCACCGCCGCTCCGCTCGCCACTTTCGCGCTTTTTACGAACCCCCGACAAACGAACTGCCCTCCCCCTTCTAGCTTTTCTCCCGAGAGAGAGAGAAAAGCGACGGAGCTCTGATCTACTTTTTTTTCGAAAGCTTACTTCCTTCTTCTTTCTTTGACTCGAGCGATTCGCTTGTCTAGCTAGGAATTTGGCTTCTCTTGCGCTTCTAGTCGGCGAATTCGACGACTGTGTGCTGCTGCTGCTGATGCGACGAGCTATGGGAGACTTTACAAAACTAGGTTGATCCTATTTGTTTCTTATGATGTCCGATATTGCGTGTACTGGAAACCGATGTGGGGGAGTATTCACTATTTAGATAACGAGGTGAACGTGTGTGTGTGTGTGTGTACGTGTGTATCTCTCTGTGTCTATGTGCCTTGATAAATAAACTGTACGACTTCTGCTCTATTACTCGATAGCCGCTTCCTCACGATTTATCCGTTTGTTTGCTCGTCACGTTTATGGTCTTCCAGCTAACCGATCAACGGGTAACGATTAGGTGGCGGTACGATCCGTAAGTTGTGCAGGCAGTGAGCGATTTAGGAAAATCACGGTTTTTTTAATCCAGCAATTGCTTCCTTCCTCTTCTTCCTATTTTTTTTTGTATCGTTTTAATATTATTACGGTTTTTTTCTCAATCAACCCTTTTTTTATACAGAATTATTCAAGTTTTACGTTCGTTCGAGCTTTCCCATTCACAAATTGCTCGTTTTGACTCCGACGTGTCAATGTGATTAAGACGATTTTGAACACCACGCGTTCCCCCCCTTTTACTCACACCTTAATAGTGCCCACGTAGAGAGAATATCGACTGTCGTGTCGGACTCTCTTCCAGGAGGGGAATGCCTGAAAAAAGAAAAAGAAAGGATCGATTTGAATATCGTGTTGCAGTCATCACGCGAAGCGTTGCTTAGCACTTTTCTCTGATATTCAATGAAAAATTTACTTGTTCGCGACTAGTTGTTTCTTGAAATTCGTTTTTTATTTATTTATTTTTTTTTAAATGATTGTACTACTTGTATCAGGCAGTAAGTGGTGCAAAAGATTGTAAAAATAGCATTTGATGCATTTGCACTGCAATTATGTGTAGACAATAACTTCGTAGTATTTTCTATGAATATTAAATGCAGGCAGTATTAAAACAAAAGTCACGTGAACATTGTCGGCAAAATTTATAATTATATATGATTTATGATAAAACTACATTTTATTGATTTGAATATTACAATTTTAAACTTAATTTTTCCAAATCTGACAATTTTATTTGCATATCAAAAAGTAAAAGCATTATGAATTTCGTTTTTTAATGCAATTTTTAAATGTCTCCATAAATATTAAAGTTAACCAAAGAGTGATTTATTTATAACTTTGTACAACATTAATCGATTCTGCAATTAAATATATCTCGTTCTACTGAGCTACTCAATAGGTGACATGCTATTTTTACAATCTTTTCGATAAAAATTAGAAAAAATAAGCGGTTCAAAATGCAACACAAATATCTATATATACATATGGAAAACAAAAAAAAGAGTGAAATGACGTTTAATTGATTGATTAAACGTTAGTGCAATTGGAATTTTGTTAAAAAATGAAGAAACAACTGATGACACAATTACTTTAAAAACTTATTTATTTGTTATTACAGCAACTGTTTAAATTTGTCTTGTCAACGAATTCCTTGCATTAGCGATAAATACCTATCGAATAGTGTAGCAAAAATTTTTTCAACATTTCCCGAGAGAAATGCTTGCTCGAATCAATTGAGTTTTACAAAATATTATTATCGACTATGTTGATTTTATTTTAAAACTACTTTGCTTTAGACGATTAGACCCGTCGCGTTTTGACACGACGGGAAACCTTACTAAGGACAATACTGAATACTGTGTGCGTTAGCGTATCTATCATAGAAAGTTTTTTTTAAGGCATGTGGCTCTTACTGTTCTCTCGTTCTCTAGCTTTCTTTCTCTCTCACTCGCACTCTCTTACTTTAATCTGACAATAAACACATTCAGTTACGTGATAAGTATCTATACACATATTGATAAAATAATTCTGTGCGTGCTACTTTTGGGTTTGCATGCTCGACAACCTTTATACAAGAATTTCTTTAGTATTTTTTATATTTTAGTTTTTTTTCATTTGTTTCGTTTTAATATCACAATATCAGAATATTCGAGGCTCCTAATATTTGTCTTTTTTTTTGTATTTGCATTTAAAATCGCAATATCAAAAGTTAATTTGTCGCATCTAAAATTATAAAAAAAAAAAAATATCATTTCTAATCGTACACAAATAATCAGCCAGCAGATCGAATATACAAATAATATACACAATAATATATTGGCAGTTTTGATTGAAAGTAGACTAAACAATACAGGATGCGCATGCACAGCCGCAACAAGTTTTTTTTTTAATCAACAATTCACCGAATCTAAAAGAAAACCAAGGACAAACAAACAAAAAACAATAAACAAACAAATATGTAGTCTTTGAGAACACATTTCGTTACTTGTACATTCTACAGCATGTTTAAACACATTTTGGTGCTGTCAACTTGAAAACGGCTATATATATATATAAACGGCAGTTTTCTTCGTCAGGCCATCGCGATGTTCGATGCATACTCGCACAAGCAAAGTGGCACACACAGATTATTCTTACCAAGACCATAATATACATCTTTTTACAGGAGATTAATCACAGATTTCGTTCCACAAGTCGTATATTATATATTAAGAGATTATTTTTATGTTAAATCGTTTATCATCCACAAAACGCGTCTAAAGCTGCGTTAGCAATTAAATTCGAAAAATCTGTTAGTATCCGTGTGTGTATGGGTGTAATTGTCGGTGTCTGTAATCTGTAGTGTGTGTGTGTGTGTGTATGTTTTCGTGTAAGATTTGCACTGGTTATGTATATTCATCAGAGCGAGTCGACGCCGGCAACAAAAGTGCCCTTGGCCCTTAGGGCGATAAGGTGAGGGAGGATCGCGAGCCGACGGCCGAGGCCTCGCATGAATCTGTCAAGGGATGCAGTAGCAGTAGCAGTAGTAGAAGTAACCGTGGCGTTAATAGCGAAGGTATCGGTGTCGGTGGTGTTATTGGTGTAGATGATAAGTAGTCGGTTTAATGGTGTTGTTGTGTGTTGGTTTGTCTTACGTGACGGATCTCAGAGCGTGACGGAGTCCCCGCCGCCCGTGTCGGCGAGGGTAGCCGAGGCTGCCTTCTCGATCGCGGCCCCGGGCGAGCCCTTGAACCTCATTTTGGCGTCGTCGCCGACGACGACGGTCCTCTGGCAGAGTATGAGGGTGAGGCAGCTCACGACGAATAGGACGCTCGGGAGTACGAGGGCTATGACGAACTCCCGGTAGGTCGACTTGAGGTCGAACCGCGAGACGACGACCTCCGGCTTGTCCTCGGCGTAGTAGCAGGGGAAGCGGGCCCGGGCGTTGTGGTCCGAGCCGTCCTTGCCGTACTCCTGGAGGAAGAACTTGCACTCGTCCTTGAGGGTGTTGACGCAGCCCTCGAGGTTGATCATCAGCCGGCTCTCGTTCGCTATGATCAGGTCCATCTCCGGCGGGGTGACCTTGCGCGTCTCGTCGAGCGGCTTCGTCGCGAAGATGTTGAGGTAGGAGAGGTAGGTGAAGTTGGTCAGGTCGGTCAGCATGTTCTTCTCGAGGACCGAGCCGTTTATGCAGTCGACCGCCTCGACGCCGAGGCTCGTGTTGTAGATGCCGTAGCAGGAGGACATGAGCACGTCGTTGCGGTTCTCGTTCCAGATCTCCTTGTCCGTCTCCATGTCGATCGCGCTCTCGCAGCTGCTCAGGTAGACCTTGTCGCCGCTGAGGAGGATGACGTTCTTGTTGCGCGTCGGTATGTCGACGCACCTGCGGTCGCAGTTGTAGGGGGTGCGTATCTTGGCGCAGGTGCCGCGCGTGCAGCTGAACAGGCCGTCTATGTCGATGCAGGTGATCTTGCCGCGGCGGCCGCTGCACTTGAGCGGCGGGTCCGTGTCGTGGAACATGCACTCGAACGCGTCGGTTATGTTGATGCAGACCCCGGTCGTGCAGTTGAACGTCCCCGTGAGGTTGCGGCACTCGTCGGCTATGCACTTGGACTTCTTCGCGTTCTCCTGGTCGATGCCGTAGCACGTCTTGTTCGTCGTGTTCGTGCAGTTCGCCAGGAGGATGGACGAGCCGTTGCGCCGGAGGTTCACGTGGATCTGGACGCAGGGGCCGGAGGTCTTGGAGAGGCACCACTCGCCGCAGCTGCCCCAGTCGCAGTTGTCCGCGTTCGCCGCCCGGATCGTCGTGCACATGGCCGGCACCTCGCTTATGCCCGACTTGAAGGCCCGCGTGCTCGGCATGTAGACCGCGACGGTCAGGTAGACCAGGGCCACCGACGACAGCACCGCCGTCATCTGGCAGATGCAGATCGTCCCGCAGATCCGGTTGTCCTGCGGCGGGATCAGCAGATCCTCCACCGGCACTGGCTTACCCATCTCTCCTCCTCCTGCTTATGCCCTCGCTCCTGCTGACGCTCTACCCGTACGGAGGATGAAGCACCGAGGCAGCGCAGTTCCGACCTGTCGTGGGCGCCCTGCTCGCTCAGAGCTGGCAGAAGAACGGCATGTCGACGAGGACGTTGGCGATGACGGGGGACAAGGACGGCGATCTCCCGAGGAGGCCTGGGCTAGAGGACGAGGGGGGATGGGTGGGGTCGGCTTTCCTGCTGGCCAGCGAAGACCCGGGGGGCGCCGAGGCGTCGCACTGCTGCAGTTGCTCCTGGTCGGCCCCTCGTCGCCGTCCTTGTGGCGCGTCGATGCCAGAGCGCGCAGGCGGGCTTCGTCGCGCGGGCTAAGCGAGAGAGAGAGAGAGAGAGAGAGAGAGAGAACGACAAGTCGTGCGCGCGCTGCTCGATCGATGCTCCGAGCCTGCGCCCTGATCGCCTCCGCTTGTACCGCAGTGACGTCAGAGGTGAGAGAGAGAGAGCGACGCGGCGAGGCCGGGGGAGGCAGGGCGGCTAACTGGCGCGAGATACCGAGCGCGGAAACTAGGTGTCGGACTGGGCGCGGGTCGGCTCCATAACCCGAGAGAGCGTGCCTTTAGCTCCAATAGGCTTATAGCGTGACAGCCGGCGCTCGCTTTCTTTTTTTTAGGCCCTCCATGCGGAGCTTGCGAGCTTATTGCCGGGGTTCAGCCGACAGATCGATCGTGAACTTTTGTCCACGAGTTTTTAGAATTTTTTTTTCTTTTTTAATAATTTATCAAAAAAAAGTGGATGATTTTTTTAAAATGTCGATGTTTCATTAAAGTTGGCACAAAAATTAAAGTTTAACGGCAATTAAACTCTGAGCTATTTCTTTTATTTTTATGTTTTCCAGATAAAAGATAAAATATCCTCTATTATTTACCGACCGAACATTTTCAAATGTAACATCCGACAGTACCCTCGAACGGATCGTTACTGCAGCGAAGTATTGAATGCTATTTGCATTCGTATATATCTGACGAAGCGTCACGATAACGATGCATAGTTTTTTTTGTCAGTACTCAACACATTTATTTTTCTACTGAAGAAACAGGTATATTTCATTAAGCAGCGCTAGTGGCTCATCGATGTTATGCGACATTTGATTTTGTAGCCACAAAAAATTTTAAATGGAAATTTATTTATACCTATATATAAAAATAGAATTTGATGCATTGAGGGTATAAATGCTATACAAAAAATTAATAGATTAAGAGCTTGATTTCAGTCGTTTTGTCAATTAACGTTCAAATATTACAGTCTGAACAAACCGAGCTTTTTCTACTTAAATTTTATTTCAGTTCAATAATTCGTTGCAAATTATTTGCAATCGCGATTGAACTGATATAGACTATTTAATGAAAGTTTAATTGATAATATTAGAGTTTAATAACATTTAGATAAAAAAAATAATCGAAGCTTTATTTATGAATTTCCTTTAAAAGCGTGAAAATCGCTGCTTAAAACGCAGACAAGCGAACGCATCAATTACTAGCGAGCACTTATACAATTACTTGAAATCGAATTTATACTCCATTACAGGTCGATACGTTAATAACGCGCATAAATCTTTCGTTATCTAAATTTACGCTGTGCCCCTCCATCGGCGTAATTAACGACCTACCTCCCTCATCAACGATACAAAAAAAGAGAAAAAAAATCAAATCAAAGAAAATAATTCGAACGATTTGCTTTTTATCGCTAAAATCGCGCATAGGTTATTAAGAATCCAGGTTAAAAATCATCCGAATTTTTTCAAGCTGCGCCAGGCTCGTTCTCTCTCGCTAGAGCGACGATGCGTCGGATTTCTTTCATCGATCGGCTAATACCGCAAGGAGTTAGCGCGAAAAGGGCTCCTTCTCTTTTGGCCTGGATTTGCGGGGGGCGTGAAATATTCAGGAGTGAGAGAGAAAGAGCAGAGGGGCAAGGGGGGTGGAGGAGGGAGGGAGGGCATCCGAGAGTTGCCCTCTTTCTTTGAATCTCCCCTTCTCCCTTTCTTTCTTTTCTCTGATCACCTGGTGAAAAAGAGAGAAATCGTTGTTTTGTCTTGCGCCGAATTCGGTGGCCTCACGTGTGCGCTACTTTCATGGAGGAAATCGAGGTCTCGCGGGTAAAGCGGTTTTATGGGTTTTGCTCCCTCAAGGTCTCTTTCTTTTTCTCTCCTATTCGTTGTTTCAACAGTGCAGACTACGTAATTTTCTTTATAATTCACGACTGGGATGTTTTTGTAAATATTGGAATGAACTTTTCATTCTTATCGTGTACATCATTGTCAAATTAAATAACGAAAACTTTGTTTCGCGTCAAAATTACGTACACGTTCGACTTGACGGGGGCAACGGATCTATCGTAGGCGCAACGTTTACGCTGCGGATAAGCCCTTCGACGGTCAACCGAGCGCAGTGCACGCGAATTTATCGAGCGACCTGCCTAGCTACTCCAGCCCCGCTCATTTCGCGCGATTCTCACCTTTATCCGACGACTTTGCTACTCTTCTCGCGTGTATGTGTGTGCACGTTTTTTTTTGTGCTTATAAGTACGCTGCAGTTGCCAGCAGATTGCGCATAAGCACTTGCACGTCTGCCTCGGGCGAGGGAGAGAGAGAGCTTTACAGGTCGCGCTTGATTGGCGTGTCAACCAGCTAGCGCGAGTTAAGTGATCTTACATAACCCCCGGATATTTATCTCTCGGTTAAAGATCAATTTTATTTTCTCGTTGAGCGCTGGCAAACTTGTTGATCGTTTTTCACCCAATATTTTTCTCTCGCGATTATTACGATTTTCTTCGTTTTATCAAAAAAAAAAAAAACAGCCTTTGTTTTTCTTATCGAGCAATAATCAGCTAATTCAGCCGTCAACTCATTAGAAACAAGAAGCAATTCTCCTCTACCCGAGAGAGAGAAAGAGACGTCGTACCGCGCGAAATTGCTCGGCAGCGGGGCGCTCATTGTGCAGGGGCCCGCAATAAAGCCCGGGGTAAACAAAGCCGCGCGAGCGTATCGCGCGCCGCTTCCGAAGTAACCAAACGCCGGCTGCTATACGCTTGCTCAATAACAGCAGCTAACACAACGACGAGAGAGAGAGCCGTGTTATTAGCGGCGTCGTAACTCTTTATACCGATAAATCGGCCGATCGAGCAATCTCGGCCCAACCGCAGCCTCGTATTTCCTCGCACCCTCGGCTTTCAACGTCCATTATCTTTGGTGCGCCTCGCTTTTTTCTTTCCTCCTCTTTATTTTTGCCTCGACTACGGCTTTATGAGGTTATTAGATTTGGCCGACCTGTTGACGGTGATTTTTTTTTCCTTCGATGCGACTTAATTGGATTTGTTCGATACGTTTTGATTGTTGTTGTTGTTTTTAAAGTTAAGGTATCGCCGTGGAAGCTCTACGACTTAGTCGAAGCGAGCGACTCTATTTTTATTTGTATGAGCGACTATTTTTAGCGGCGGGGCTTGCATTATTAGTTTAAGCGCGGCGTTACAGTGGGCTTTATTTACATCCCTATTGTCAGCGCGCTTTGAGGCTATAGAATTCGTCAATAGTTTATCAACGCTCTTGGATATTCTTCAAAATTTTTTCTCCTTTTTTTTCATGTTCTTTCGACAAGTTCTAGTTCTACTTTGTATCGTATATGCGACATTGTTTCAAGCTTATTACTATATAGATACATTTTTTAGGAAAAATAAAATGCAAAAGTTCGTAAGATAAAAAATAAAAACAGTGCTGGTTATATTTTCTCGTTTATTTACAAAACTAAATCAGTAGTAAATCAAAATCAGTTCGCAAGCTCGGCAAACAAATAAATCCAAAACGTTCGTCATGCGAAGCATTCAAGTGGTACGATAACCTCTCCCGGCCCCCTTCGCTCGCGCCAATCTGGAGCACTAGAAAACTCGCCCTTCTCCCCACACTCGAAAGCCAACGATACACCCACATAAAAATTCCTGGCAATTCTCAAGACCAAACAAACCAAAAAAAAACGGAAAATCGACGGGGGGAAACGAGAAAAAAAAGGGCGACGAGGATGGTAGGAGCAGCAGCAGCAAAATAAAAGTGTCACGCGCGATAGTCGGACACCTGTCACTGCGGCAGCGTATTTCCTCCTGCCTTCTCTCTTTCACGCGCGTGGTGTACGCTGCCCCTCGGCACATGCCCCCCGCGCTAAAAGCTCCTAGGCGTCGCTCCAACCTCAAAAAGCCAGGCAGCACAGTCTCGGCGTACAGGCAAAAGAGCACTTCAAGCAAAACGAAATATAGGCAGAGCTAGCGAACGAAAGGAAGGAAGAAAAAGTGAAAGAGTGATAGAGTGGGCCAGAAGTTGTCCCATAATGGCAATAAACAATCGAGCGTTATTTACGGTACTCACTCGGTTGCCAGCAGCTACAAAACTCTCTCTTGCCGAGGCAAAGGGGGACTGTGCGAGACAGAGACAGAGAGAGGGTGCGTGTGTTAGTGCGTGCGGCGAGCTCTAGCACGAGTAGCGCAGATAGAGCGGCGGCAGTGGCAGCGGCGTCGTCGGAGAGAAAGAGAACGCGTAAGAGAGTGAGAGCGAGAGCAGGCGCGCGCGCGCGGGGGAGGGCGTCCTTGGCAAGTAGGCAATCGCGTCTCTCTTTCTCTCGGCGGCCACGTCGTCGGCGGCCCGTCGACCTCGGCACTGCTGCAGTCCGCCGCGAGCGCCGCTCCTGTGCGCCTTCTCCGACCCCCCCCCCCTACTCCTTTAGCTTCCTGCTACTGCTGGGGGTACACCAACGCCGCCGTTACCGCTACCACCGCCACTCTCGCACAACAAACATGGCGTCAGAGGGGGAGTAAAAGAGAGATAGAGAGCAATCGGAGGAACTCGCAGAGCTAAGCTGGCTCCACCTTGGGGTTGCCGTATCGCACCAGAAAATCAATAGCCTAGCTTCGAGCATTGTCGTATGGGCCGAGTCGATGGGTAACCCGCTCCCGGATCGCTAGAGGATATACCAGGCGGATGTGCGTCGCACCGGTCGTGTACCGTCTTTGGGGATGCCTGTGTTTTCGGGACCAGGGGGGTTCGAGCGAATTTTTAGGAAAGTATAGGGGGTTCGAAAAAAGTGGAGAGAGAGAGGATTTTCGCAAGAGGGGCACGGGGGATAATTTAACGAAGTTGGAAGGAAGTTTGGCCAGTAGTTTTCTCTCTTTTTCTCTTCTTCTTCTCTTCACTCGGCAAATATCCTTTTTCGACGCTGTTTACCAACTTCTTGGGGAACTTTCGGATTCGCGCGAGCTTGATTAATTTTTAAAATTGAATATTCAATTTTAAAGTAATTCCGCGCCCTTTTTTTCGCGCACCAGAAAATTTTGCAAGAACAAATACCAAAGTTACGAGTGAGGCGGGTAAAAAGATTGTTTAAATAGCACGAACTAGTTTTGTATCGTTTATTAAAAAAATGCCTCGGAAATTTGCCGGGAGGAGGAATCCTGATGATCCTCCGTCATTGCATGCCGGGTATACCGTGGCTAATCTGAGCGAGGTTAATAGCCCAGGCTCTCTCTCTCTCTCTGCGTGTATCTCGGTAAATTGGAATTTATTCGGGCAGTATTGCTCCAATAACTATATCAATCTTAGTCGCGTCGATTAAGCGCATGGACAAAATTGTTATTGATTTTGGTCTCGCCCCGCGTAATGTAAACGCAGGCCAACATTGACATACCGATATAACGTCATCCGAATGTATTTATTTAAATTTAAAATGTACCTATGCGATACGGTAAAGGATTTTTAAAAAAAGGAGAACGAGATTGCACAACGAAAAATCACGAATTTTCTACGCCCACTTGCCGTTAATGCCAATAATGAAATAATCAAAATTATCCAAGCCGCTAACTCAGAAAATACGCTCCAAATCGTAGACAAGAGCGTCCGATGCAAGAATCGTCGAAAAAACGAAGCGAAACGTAATGAAAAAGAAAAAAACAAAAACTAGATTAACTGTCAGTTACAAGGGCTACATAACGCGTCTGAGCGGAGCGAGTCTTTTACTACTGCGGCCCGTTCTCTCGCCGCTTAGCCCGTGACCTTACAAAACCAATTTGATTCGTCGAGCAGAGAAAGAGAAACGAGAGAAAGAGAGATAAAACAAAGAGAGAGAGAGAGATAGATCCGGCTGCTTTCGCCGCTGAAAAGCCTCTACCAGCGATTTCGGACGTGCGCCGGGACAATGCAAGGAGGGGGGGGGGGCGAGGGAAGAGCGTCGCGCACAGCATCCTTTGTCTCTGCTGCTCCTTTCTTTCTTTTTTATTCTTTCGCCGAGGGGCCACGACCGTAAACTCGATCTCTCGCTTCTCCCCTTTTTTTTCTCTTCCCTTTCCTTAATGAGTTTCGACTTGCAGAACTGCCGCCTTAGGGCCAAACCGGGCGTTTGCACGTGTAGACGCGCGTGTCGCTTGAAATTCCCTCCCGCTCGGAATAATTGTTTCGCGCCCTCCCATTTTATTTTTCCTTTACGACTTTGTTTACCGTTCCGATCGATGTTTCTCCTTTGTTTTTCTCCTTTTTTCTCGGGAACTCTGACGGATCTCGTTAGTTTTTTGTTCGCCCCCGCGAGCGATAATACCGTTTGCATATCGGTGTATTGTGCTCGGGAAATATTCAAGATGAAATATTTAATGATCCGTTTTGTGCATGTGCAGAGTCACTCGCGTTTCGGAATCGCGAAAAAATAAGCGGATATCGTGCTCTCCTACACGTATATACACACGAAATTGAATTTTAACAAGCTTCGCTGGTTCGGCGGAGCCTCGTAGATTTATGTAATATTATCGGGAGAGGCAGAGAGAGAGATTGCTTGCTATTAATACGAGAGCAATATAAGCCGTGCATTAACGTAATGTTATTTACGTAAGCCGCGTACGTCTTTTTTATATACGCTTGATGCGCCGATATCTGGCTGTGCACGTCGATATATCGGAATATTCAGGAGTGCACGTTTCTTTTTCCCTCGGACCCCGCAGACTCGATTTCCTTTTCGGTTATTAGAACGGAAGAAATAAGAAACGCACGGAGGCGAGCATAAACGTCGCCGCGGAAACGCTCGTAAACTCGCACGAATAACGCTCGGCTATATGGGCAAGCGCGCGCGCAAATTCAATGCCTTCTCTCTCTCTCTCTCTCCATCCCGGCGTTCTCCGATCGAAGTACATCGATACACCTTGCGTACTTCATCATTTTTAGCGTTTTATTAACTTCCTCCTCCCTTATTTTTATCATCAACAAAATCCAAAATATCTTTCATTATCCTGAGCCTCGGAAAATTCGCAAGTTCGCAGGAGCAGCGGCAACATCGCCGATTACTCTCCGATGAAAATCCCCGGGGGTAAACCGAGCTATCGAGAACCTCGAGAGCCTAACTCCTCGATCAAACGCTCGGCAGGTTGCGTCGATCAAACCAGAACCTCTCTCTCTCTCTCTCGCTCTCTAACGCGATAATAATAGACGAGGGGGCCTACAGGGCTATGAGAGGCTGAGAGGGTAGGAGGAGGGGAAGGGGTAGGAGTACAAGAGTGGTCCGGGGCATCGTATCTTTTCATTAGACGAAAGAGCGGCGCGTAGTCTCGAGGCGTAGCCCGGCAAGCGTTTGCCTTATCGCAAATTGCTTTCCGATAGCGGCCCAGAGAGAGTGAGAGAGTGCTAGTCTGTGCCCCGGAGGCTACACAACGGGTCTTTGTGCCAGACAACCGGGCCTACGCCTGCAATAATAGCGCAAACAATTATAAAGCGAGCAAGAGGGGCCGAAAAGGAGGTTGCCCTCAAACGAAGCAATGAGATGGGGCCGGGGGGAGAAGGGGAACACAGGCAGTTTACGGATATCGCCGATTTGAGAGTGTATACACTCGTACTCTCCTCGCACTATCGAGCGAGTGTTTGGCCTATATCTCGCCTTTCTCTCTCTCGGACTGGCTACGGGCCAACGCCTCGGCAGAGGGTGCCACCACAAAGATCCACCGAGAGCAGGAAGGGATCCGGAGATATTTAGAAGGTCAACCCCTTTTCTCCGCTGACTTCTTTTTCGCCAGGGTATAGAGTTGGATCTCTAGTAGCGTTTGCTCCTACTTGCTGGCTAAATGTATCGCTTTTGGGATATCTGCCGAGAGAGTGGGATCTCGAGATGTCAGCACTCGACGAGAGTGCGCCGAGATATTGCCTTATTTCTCTTCTTCTTCTTCTATTGCTTCTATTGGCCGACGCCTTTGCAATCTTTTTGAAAGATGTATGCTTATACATTGAAAGAATATAGAGAGAGAGGGAAGCTTGTTGGTGTTGCAGGACGATGACGCGATTACGTATTTAAGGAGCCCCGGGTTATGATGGAATTTTTTATTGGATCGAGAAAAATGAGAAGGAGCGAGGATGTGGCTTCTCGATTTGGTTCTTCGCTCTGCGCGACGTTATGTAAACTAAATCGAGGGATTTCGGTGGAAATGGAATTTTTTACAACGTTTCACGGCAATTTTCGTTTTAAAATAATATAAAAGAAAGTTAACTCTAATTGGCTATGGAGTTATAAAAAAGAGATTTTTTAATGCCGCAAAAGTTCAAAATTAATTAAAATATATTCGTGAATGCCGATGCGAATAAAAGAGTCGACGAGAACGCTTAGCCCCTCGTCGCTCGTTTTCCACCGGCGTTAAACGCGAATGCAGCTCTCTCTCTCTCTCGCCGCGGCGAGAAGCTCATTCAGACTCTGGCGCATTCAGGGGACTTCCGGCAGGCCGCGACGTCGTTTATACAATGCGGGGATCCGAGAGAGCAATGGAAGCAAAACGCGTGGATGTCATAATGACAGGGATGCAGGAGAGAAACTCCAGTGACGGCTATGTCTCTCTATCACTCGATCGCTGTTTATGAAAATAACCAAGGGTGCGTTGGTGAAGATTTTTGAATTCATTCATTTTGTATTTTGTATTTGTGCAATAAAAAAGAAAGTCAGCCTGACTCGCCACGTTCCCAAGATTTACGTCGTTACGAGGAGGGTCAGCCGCGGGCGAGCCGCGCTACGTACACAATGCTCTTTGCAAAAAAAAAACAGTGCAGAGGCCGACTCCGTGAATGCATCAAAGTACCCTCGGTCACAGAGTCGGCGACGAGTGGCTTCGTTACGTTGTCCCTGGCAGCGATGAGCAGCTCGCTATCGCATTTGTCATGATCGCGTCCACTCGACCCTCTTTCTCCTCCCTATACCTCCTTCTTTTATCGTTAGATTCTCGAAGCTGTCGGATGCGATAAAGATAAGTCCGGTAGTTTCTTTTCTCTTTGTATCGAAGAGAACAATGGAACGGAAAAGGTAATAAAGGAGCGTTGTCGGTGAAAATAAAAAATAAAAGAATAAGGAAATTTGTGGGGGGTGGGAGGGAGAAAACGGAGCGAAAGAGTTTTGACCGATCCGAAGAGCTTTTACACGGCTATCTGGGACAAGTCCAAACACTTGCCCTCCTCTTCCTTTAACTTTGTCACGCCTTTTTCCCCCTCTACTTCTTTTTTTTCTCTCTCTCGGCTTTCTCTCCTTGTCCCTCTCATTCTTCTTGATGCTCTTGTGGCTCTCGACGAAAATGAGTCAAGCACTTTCGATTAAGTCTTTTGAAAAGAGCTTTCTAATAGGCTCGCTGTTTGCAAATATTTTCAGCTTGTGTGTGCTGGTCTCTTGTTTGCAAGTGGCACGATGTGCTTTTGGTTTTACGACTACACTTAAAAAATTTATTTTACCAGTTGTACGGTCTACGAGGCACACGCGCACTAATTAAAGGCGCCTGTAAAATTAACGAAGTAGAACAAGCGCGATTTAGTCAGACCGAGCAAACTGAAAATTTTCCCTCAACGAGGACAAATCGGCAAAATTTCATTCGGCAAAAAACAATCCGTTCCTTATTTCACCGAATAACGGACGGATCAGTCGCACACGAGCGCGATATAAATCCACTCACGTCTCATCGCGTAACGTCCGTCCATAATCACTGAAAATCCACTTGATCCCACCTAACAATATTGCCGAGTAATTAAAGCTAGGCACGAGCAGTCATCAAGTTGCCCGAGAGCTAAGGATCTTCATTCATCAAGCGACGGTCGAAGCGCGTGGGCGTCCAAGCGATCGAGAAGATACAGGGTGGTTAGAGGGGGAGAGAAAAAAAAGAAAACGGTAAAGAGACAGAAGGGCTAGGAGGCCAAGGAAGAGGGGGGGCGGGCAGATTCGTAAGGCTGTCGAAGAAGAGAAGGCCATTTATTACGAAAGCCTCTCCGGCCCTTGCCTCGGAAAAACTCAGCCGACCAATCACGCGCCATCATCTGAGCTCTAAAGAGAGCCCTCGCTCCCTTTTCTTACCGCTACACCCAGCCCACGCACGCACACAATCGCCGATCTGAAATTCCGATAGCCTAGTCCCCCCGTTCTTCTCTCTAAGAGTGACGAGGAGCCGACTTGTTGCTTTTCTCTCTCTTATATTTTTTTGCTTCCTCGACAGTCCCGTGGCTCGCGTGAACGAATACAGGGCCGGCTGTATCCGATAGCCAGGGAGAGGAAGTTTCTCTTTAAATTTCGGCTGACGTCCCGATACGCATATGGAAATCACATTCGATAAAGCTTTATCGTCGTAGCTTAGAACGTAAAGTGCTTTAAACTTTGGCTGCTTTTTTGTCTCCCCCTCCTCTCCTTCGGCGGCGATTGAAAAAGTTTTTCCGGCCGACTATTCGAGGCCTCTTACTACTGAAATCGCTGGATTTAGTAAGTTTTATTATTTATTTCGATTTTTTATTGTCAAACTGGCAAGTATCATAAGACAGGTGAACAACCCGAGAATTAAATAGTGTAGCAATGCAAGCTCGCTCTTCAAAAAATTCATAGATCATTGCAAAATAACGTGGAAGGAAAGGTCAAATGGGGAAGCAATAGAAGGAAGAAGAAGAAAAAAGGAGCGGTACAAATTTGCGGAAGCGACCCTTCCGCATGAAAGCCCTTCACGTGCGCGTCTCTCCCTTGGCGTCCTGAATGATACTTTAATCGTTGCGTCAGCATTCAGGAAGGTACGGCTCGAGAAGAGGTCTTCGATGGGCATTTATAACGGGTGTCGGAGCGGAAAGAAAAGCCAAGGGAAAATACGTGAGGTTGAAAGAGGAGAATGGAAAAATAAAGGCGATAGGCCAGGGGGGAAGAGGCAGCTTTTTCGGACGACCGTTTTCGAGAGAGAGAGAGAGTTCAAGGGTGAAGGCGCGTCGAATTTTAGACACGCGTGGCCTAGTCAAATAAAGGCTAACGGAGCTTTTCAAAGTAATTTATCGTTTCATTCTATTTCAGAACCCGCGGGACTTACGCTTTTGAGCTTTCCCCCGTGTTTCAAGCGATATTTAGTTGAGTCGTTAGCAAGCGTAATTTCTGTTCTCGTTTGAGTTTACGAATATGGAAAAGAAAAGCAGGTGAACGACGAAGGAAAATCGTCGCTGGGCGCTTTCTTTGTTGAAATAGCGAGTCGCACATAAAAAGTCCATTAGCACACATCAATCCATCGGATAAACAGCCCACTTGGCTCGGGCAACCCGCAGCCGCCTGCCAAAGTAGCCCTTCCGCGCTCGTTCGACTTGGCAGCTCTCGCATCCCCGGGGCCGCCGCGAGTAGGCGCATAGCTGCGGAAAGGCCTTTTTCTGCCAGTGAAAAATGCAGCGGGCAGCCATAGAGATGGGGGCATAATTCACAATGTTCCTCGGCTTGTTTTTCTCTCCAGCCGCACCTTTATTTGCGCTCCGAGGCCCGCTGAAGATAAGATGCTGATGAGATGCGAACTGGTCATCCTCAAGCGGTTCGCTTCTTTTTTTTTTATTCCGCGAACTGTTTGTGGAAGGAATGGAAATAGTATTTTTCAGTGGGCAATGGGGCTTTAATTGAATCGTCGGAATATTTTTCCGGCTCTGGGGTAAATGACGCTCCTTTAACGACTTTCGCATATCAGCTTTTATTCCGCGATTGCCGTGTTGGAGCCGCGCGCCACGTATACGGGCACCGAAGCTACGCCGACACTGGCGATAAATATTTATGGATGGTAATTTATTGTAATACCTTTACACGCTGTTTTTGTTACAAAATTAAATTGAACAATTATGCGTCGCCCTAAACTACCACCACTCTAGCACACGGGATTTAACTTCTCTTCTTAATTAATCCCGGAATTTCAATATGATATTCGCAAAAATTTACAAGGCAGAAGTCGAATCCAACAAACGCGTACACAGATATCTCTCGAGCTTTACCGTCTGACTCTCTATTCATTTATACACTCAAAAAGATGGGAGGGAGGAAGAAAGGGAGGAGAAAGAACGGTAAGCGCGCATCTATTGTAGATCGACTCCAAAGTAGGTTTCGCCGGCGGCGCTTTCGCGGCGGCGCATACAAAGTGCAGAGCTCGCCTTTTCCGACTTAACCCTCCTTCGTTCGTTCCCCCCCCTTCCTCTCGCCCTCTCCATTCTTTTCCTCCTCTTTTCTGTCTCCCCGGACTCTTGTATGGATTTATATTACAGTGCAATGCTTTTGTGCTCTGGAGGAAAAAAAAGAAAGCAACAAACGCGACAATTGACGATTGATTATGCATACAGGCCAGTTGTCTCGGGGCAATTCACATACGTAGACACAGGACGTGTAATTCTTTGCTTTTAAAATTCCTCTTCTCCTCTTTTCTCGGTTGACGAGGATTTTTCGGACGGCCAGGCCGATTTCCATCCATGAAAAATTAATACTCGCCGGGGAATTTAGCTCAACTGGTGATGCGATGTTCTTTCTTTTCTTAACAAGTGTAACGTGCTGAATGATTAAATCTTATGACCCGGCTGCGTTAAAGGTGTGTCGTTCGAATTCAATTATTTTCGAACGGTGAAGTGTCCTTTGAGGAAATTATCATAGACCTGATAGATTTTAATTCGATTTAAAAATGTAGATTTTTTTTCAACGCTTATAAACTGTTTTTATTTTTAAGTTTAGTCGGTAATTTGAGATTTTTATCAATTTAACTAGATTCCAGTACGTTATAATGAGGAATATTTTAACATACGTTATCCTCGGCTAATCTCAACATCTTATGAGCATACGAAAAGAAAATTGTATTTTTATATTTCAATTCAGATTATTAAGATGAAAAATCGAATAATCTTCCGCAACGAGATTTCATCACAATCGCAGGGGGATTATTGCGTGAACGATGTTTACGCGTCTGAATTCTTGCCTCGCCAGCGCGATGATAATCATTCGTAATGATCGTAGCTCGAGAAACGGATATCTGCATAATTCGAGAAATAATTTAACGCCGCCGCTGTGCGTGTGCTGGAATGAATATTTACGTCTGCGGAATGTAACCAATGAAAATTGGGTCATACGCAATTTCCCGTTACAGTGGGCAAAGTCAAATCAAGAATAATCCCGACATCTCAATGACCCTCCAAAGCAGTTGAAAGTTAATTAGTTGCGTAGAAATGATTTTAAAAAGCACTCTGGGCTCGCGTTTGATCTTTTACGGAGTGATAATGGTTATTTGAACAAGTTACATTATTTTAATTTGTAGATCAAATATAAAAAAGCAACGTTGTAAAGTCAATCGTTGACTCTAAAAAACATCACGTGCTCTGTTTGCAGGCTCCGAAATAATTCGTTACACGTGTAAGAGACAGCGTAAACTCGGGCAAGTAGAAACAGCAGGTTATGGTCAGACGTGCCCTAATCAAGATACAATTTCATACGTAATGAGCGAGCGTATATGCATCGCATGCCCCGGCACAACAATGCAATACGACATGGCTTCTCATTAAAATGTACATCTTTATAAAGTTTAAAGAAGACATTCTTTGCCCATACGCAAAGTATCGTATGTAATGCAAATATTTATATTGGAATATTCAACGCGATCTAAAGCTCCAAACGAATCATTTAAAAAATCAACCTCAAAATCGAAGTGTTGTGTAAGAAAAGGTGCATCAGTAGTAACAGCCAGTACGATCAGACAGATTCGCGAGGGTATCGGAAAAAGATGACGATAGTCCAAGAGAGGGAAGAGAGTGAGAAAGAGAGAGTTTCCCTCACGGTGAGCTTGTGCGCGAGCGCCTGGAGTCACGGTGAGGAACCGTCGAGAGAGAGAGAGAGAGAGAGAGAGAGAGAGAGAGAGAGAGAGTGCCGTGTCGGTGCGGTGTCGGCGTCGGTCGATGCTTGTGTTCGTCGGCCTGAGGGCGGCGCCACCCTCGACTCTCCCTTTCCCCCTGCCCCTTTCTCAGTGCCTCTCTCTCGCACTTCTTGGCGGTCTAGCGGGAAAATAAGCTCGCCCGCGCGCAGTTCGCGAGCGCGGGGATCGCGCAGCACGCACACAGCGAGAAAGAGGGAAAGAGATAAAGAGAGAGAGAGAGAGGGAGAGAGCCGGTAGTAGTTCTCCCAGGCGGTACACGCAGAGCAGCTCGCGCGACCTTTGGCCCCTCTCCGCCCCTCTTCTGCAAAAGCGAGCAAGAGAGAGAGAGAGAGAGAGAGAGAGAGAGAGCGAGAGAGTGGGCTGCTCGGCGGTCCCGCGTGCGCGCTGCTGCTGCTGCTACTGCTGGCGTGCGCTACTTTTCCCGAAGAGCGCGCGCGGGCGGCTGCTGCTGCTGCTGCTCGCTGAAAGAGAGGGAGAGGTGTGTGCCGCAGTTGCACACGCGACGTCCTCGTCGATTCGCCATGCGGCAAGACTCGAAGCGCTACTGCTGCTGCCGCCCGAGCTCGGGCCCGCCTCGGTAGGCGAGACTGCCCACCTCGGGGGGCAGCCACCTAGGCGCGCGACCAGCCAGCCAGCCCCCGATCTCCTCGCGAACTCGCCCAGCCTTACCACGGACAGCGGGAGGATCGTGATATTATCCTCCTTAGACTGCCAGTACTGTTACTACTGCCGCGAGATATATATAGAGAGAGGGAGGCTACATGTGAGAGAGAGAGAGAGAGAGAGTGCGCGTCAAGGTGTGGTGGAATAAGTGTGCTGGTGTGCCATGGTGCTGTACACGAGTGCTCGGGCGGAAAGAGAGCGGGACAGGTGAACGGAGACCAGAGACACCTGACCCCCTGACACCCTAGCCCAGCCTCTGTAATAATACTACTGCCGACGAAGACGAGCTGCACCGACTGACCATGGGGTATATCGGACGAGCCCCTAAGGCATCTAGCAAGGCTACAAGGGGGTACGGCGATTTTATCATCGTTTCCTTCTTTTCTTTCTTTCTTTTTTTGGTTTTCTAAAATAATCGTTGAAAATTTTAAGAGGAGAGAATGCAAAGGAGTTTGGTGGACTCGGTGCACTTTGAGAATTTCGGCTCGACTCTTGGCTCGCTCGAAGTTTTATGTGAAAAATGTGCTGAATTTATCGGGGATACGGGAATGAAAAGTGCCCCGGACCCGTGCGTTTTTTGTTTCTTCCTTCCCCCCTCTGCTCTATCGCGCAAATTGAAATACCTTACGAGAGCCAGCTTGATAAATCTTGCAGCTTTTCCTCTTTTTTCTCTCTCTCTCTCTCTCTCGAGTTTCGTAATACTAATGCCTGCTCTTGTTTTAATTTTGACGGCTGAGAAAGTCGAGTTTTTAGTTTATCCCCGGGGCTGATTTATAACGCGAGAAAGAGAGTTTGCGGAGGAAATGAGAGCGCGTACGGTGCAGGAGGTCGCGATGCTTTAAGAAAACTCGCGTACGTCTGTGTGGGTAAACGCTGCATTTCGGGGAGGGTGTATCGATATGAATTTGGTGATATCGGGTCGGTTACGTCACTGTCGACGGGAAATTTTATAATTTTCGGGGGGCTTTTTTTTAGCGCGACGCTTTATGTAAGTAGATTTACCTAACCTTCAAAGACTTTTGTTTTATTGATCACGTTGAAGCAATAAAAGAAATTCGATCATTACTCGGAGTGCTTAGTTGGAAATTAATCTAAACTTTGTTTTTTTTTTGTTCGTCGAGAGTGACGACTCGATAAAAATTTTATTTCAAAAGCTTGTTGATTAAATGAAAAAAAAAGAAACGGCTCGTCATTCGGGTTAGCTCTAGCCGTGAAACTTAGCGTGTACGAGACGGAAAAAATATTTGTTTTCGCGTTACGCCTGACGCGTTGCTCTCAAAATTTTGCAAATTCGCATTAGCCGAATTCGTGAACTTGAATGCATTATCTGCGCAGTCGTTTATACTATAAAGCGTCTAGGCATGTTTGTAATCCCTTTCGGAATGTCAAAGTACGCATATCCAATACGTGAGTCATAATCGTTATTACAGTTTAAATTCGTTATGCTTATTTCGAGTAATTTCGAAGCGAGCGAAGGGGGAAACAAAGTAAAGTAGCAGCATTGAATTCATAAGTTAATCGTTAGAATACGGTATTAAGCGATCTTAATTTTAATTCAAAGCAAACGGCAAGTTTCGAGCATTGAAAAGAAAGCCTTGTTTATCGTTTGATTAGACTTGACGGCGTCGTTTTCATTAAAATTTCAAGCTAACCTTTGAAAATTTCAACAACGCGGAGACCAGAGAGAGAAAAAAAAGTAGTGGAAAACGATAAAAAGTCGGTAGTACAGGGGCTTTTACGCGCAGCCCCGGATACCAAAGTGTTGGCCTTTAAATAAGCCATCCTGTAAAACTCCAGCGGGGAATTCTATGCGAAATTTGCTGTGCCCTTGCAATAGACTTGGGCAAATATGACAAGTTTAATTTAAACGATTCTCAGAATAGCTTCATTCAAATGTTTATCATTTGTCGGGGTTAAACTGGTAATAAAGGGCGATTTACGTAAACTGCCTAAATTTACATATTTCAAATGCCTTTTATTCCCATGTGTTTTGGGTTCTTTCGTATTCGTTTTTTGTATGCCGTTTAAATTTTGAAGACAAAGTCAAGTACGAAATCTTTTGGAAAAATGATACACTGACGAAAATCAACGAATTAACCAGCGTTAACCGAGCGTTAAGTGCATGCAATTAAAGGCTGAACGAAATTCCATCGAAAAATTGTTATCCGAGTTTCATTCAATTTTCGCACACGGCGCGGAAATAATGTGCATAAATAATTTACTCTTTATTCGCACGGAAATCGAATACAACAAATCCGATAGAAATTTAACCAACCTCTCTCCCTATTAATCGAAATTCCGAAAACGAACTAAAAAAGAGAGAAAGTAACCCAACGTTTATTTAATCTCATAATCGAATTATACGTAAGCACCTTAATCAGTAGTGATCGCCTTGACGCAAGACCCCTCAACACCCCCGTACGATTTTTCGAAAGATCTAATTTATCTTGGCAAGACAGTAAATCCCCCGGAATCCAAAATGCCAATATCACAGAAGAGCATCCGCGGTCGCGTCCATTCATCTCGTTATCAAGTCAGGTCAGAAATGCCGCGACAGCAGGCTATTCAGCCCTCCTACGTGAGAGAAAAAAGGAAACGGGAAAAAGAGCGAGTGGAGGGGATTTCTTGTTACGGATTCGTAGCTCTCTCTCTACCTTCGCTCGATGAATGAGCAAGATTTTTCGCGAGGGGAGGGGGCAGAGAGAAAGCCAGGAGACCAAGGGGAAGAGAAGAAAGGATCTTTGAGGCCCATCGCCGAGAAGTATCGATCGACAAATTGTCGGGGTGAGAGAGGGGGCTGGAGGAAGGGAAGGCGTGACGCGAATAGACCGGCCTCGGCAGGATTTCATCCGTTCACGGCGCGAGGCCCCGGCGAAAAGGATGATTGCATAATGGATCGCCGGGGAAAAGTCCGCGGGACAGAGCTCGGGCTTACCGTGCACGGGCTTTATCTACTTGCGCGCTTGGGAGAGCGCTTTGCCTCGATGTACTGGACCCCGCTGCTGGTCCTCTGCTATGCTCGTTTTTCGGACGTTTGCCGAGATCTTTTGAGGCGGCACTGCGTTGGTAATGGATCGATTTTGCTTTTTTTTTGTGTGCGAGGGGATGGAATTTTTATGGAAGGTCGGAGGTATCATGATTTATACGATGATGTATGACGGCAGTTTCGGGTTATTGGAGAAATTATTATTATATATTTTCTTTTCTGCAGGGACTTTTATACGGAGTCATTTATTTATTTTTATTATTACTTTGTTTGGCTAATGCTGAAAAAAATTTTAACGATTGTAATGTGCGCTCGAGTTTAATGAGATGTCGATAAATTAAGGAAAAATATTTCGTACGAATGCAGAAAAGTAAGATGATAGGATAAAGTGCGCAGGGATTATGGTACGCTTTTGGATTTTGGCCAAAAGCTCGTTTAAAAAGATTTTAAGGGCAAAAATGCGTTTTAGTCGAATGTCACTGCTGTTTCAACTTGAAAAATTGAATCTAATTGGCAATTCAACAAAATTCGCGAGAATGAAAGCATTAACAATTTAAAGCTACATTTGCCAGGGCAAGATCTGTAAAATTAATTTAACGGCCTATTCAGGTGGGAGGCCGTTGAAAAATTAAAGCGCCATTACAAAAGACACTACTGCCAATTTTAACTAAACGCGAGTCTTTACCCTTTGGTCATAAAAAATAAAGGGTCGAATAAGAAAGAACGCATTCGCGGCGCGACTCGATTGATTCTAAAAATATCCATAAATCAATGAAATCAATTTATCGAGGCTGGAAAGGGAAGTCCATGCGAGTTAGATGAAAATTGAATGAAATCAAGCGTAGCTCTCAGCTGCGCAACCTTTTTCGCGTCACATTTGTCCCTGCGTACTGAAACATTTTGCTGGGTACACTTTTCATCCGCGATTGAGCTGTTGAATGAAAACCATCGAGTCTATTGTGTCAGCCTTATTGCAAAATTTGGCGAGAAAAAGAGGGAAACAACAAAAAGCGCGGGGGATATAAATTTGAAGACGATTAATACTGTAATTTATAATGAAAATACAACTAAAGTTACGTACGGCCTTCGCTAAAAATATCCGCAATCAATATTAACTTAAAAATTTATGCCACAGTTTTCTAGCTTATTTAAATGTAGATAATTTCTTTTGACTTTAAGATAATTTCAATCAAACGTCCAATTCAAGGTCCGTTATCTGTTTATATTAAAAAAAGAAAAGAAAAAAAAGTTATTCTTTCGACGCGCGTGTACGTCAAAATCAATATTTTCCTTTTCGTTACGCCAACGTATATCAGTTTACAAAACGACAATTGTCGTTCGCCAGCAGCCCAGCATATTGAAATTTCGAAACAAATACTTCAGATAAACTTTCCCGGCCAATTTTCTTTCATCAGAAAAGCTTCGGCAAACGCATTTCAACGCGCCAACGTAACGTTTTCGAATTTTCCTCGAAACAAAGAAGAAAAAAGCAAACCCGCTCTCGTTTAAAATTTTTTCTACAGCCAGCAATCAATCCAATAAAGCTCGAACAAACGAACGACAATAAAACGTTTTTTTTTGTTCGGAAGCTCATTACCCAGAAGCAGTCTCGAGAAATGCCCGTAAGCCGCAAGTCGAAGCGCCTTCCGAGCGGTCGGACGTATTGCAGTCAATTATCCCGAAAAGAAAGAAAGAAAAAAAAGAGAAAGCCCGAACAGTGGTTTGCGTGCGCGAGCTTCTAAATATACGCAGTTATGTAGCCGAGTCGTTAAAAGCCCCTGTAAATCACACAGCAGCCCCGACCTAAAAAGTTGAGCTCGAGCGACTTACAAATATCTTTCTCGGCTTATTTGACGGGACGTTGAAGTTCTTACATCGAGATTTCCGATTTAATTGCTCCGAGAGCGCGAGAACGAAAAGAATTCGGATATGCAGCCGCGAGATTATTCGCCATTTGAATTGCAAATGATTCAGGTGTGATTGTCGAAATGCTCTTGGACTCTGCGGATATTGTCGCTTCTTTTGTTTTACTTTTATCGTTTTTTTCTTTTTTCGTTTCTTTATTAGATTATCATTTTGAGAGGGACAAGCCAAAGGGGGACTCTGAGAATAAAAAAACATTATCATATTTATGCGCCGCGAATCTCCATATTCATGCATGCATTTTCGAATGAATATGTCTCTCGGCTGGAGTACGTAAGTTTTAGCTGGAGCTTTTGACTCGGCCGCGAAATAATATCTTACTTGAATTTTTAAAAAGCCCATTAAATTGATAAATTTATTATCGAAACGATAAATAGTCGCGGCAAAAGGACAAAGTTCCACGCAAATCAGTACGTCCAGCTGATGAATGTTTTCTAATTCCGTGTATCAACTTTTCTCTCGTAATGTATTCAACCTACAAAAGTTATTTTAACAAAATCCAGAACAAACGTCAGTGTATCATGAAAAGAAACCACAAGATTTCATATAGAAAACAAAATAAACAAAAAAAAAAAGATCAGTCCACCAATCTCTCTTCTCCATTAAGAAATCCAATGAAAATGAAAAGACGAAAAAAGAAAAATCCGGTGGATAATTAAGAGAGGGGCGCTGTAACCTGCCTTAGATAGCCAAGGAGCGCAAGCGACGCAGGACGTCGAGGACGAGGCGCGATAGGTGCGGGGCTGCGTTGGCGCCGAGAGAGCAGGAGCTGCTCTCGGCAGCTACGCTGGGCCCTATACGCGCGCCGCACAAGCTAGCAAAAGCCCTGAGAGAGCCGGCGTGGAAAAAGCTGCGCCGGGCGTCTGGTAAACAATGCCGGATAAGGACAAGGAGACGTTCGCGCAGAAGCTGCTCTTCTACACGACCGCGTCTTTCATCCTCCTCGGCACCTTCAGCCTATTCGCCTTTCTCTTCCTCGTGCCCTTCGTCATCGATCCGGCCTTTACCACGATATTCATGGACTTCGACGAGCGGCCCGCCGTATGCGTCACCATCGACGTTGAGTCCAGGAGAGGTGATCCAAACCCACCCCCCAACGATCAAGCCTTTTTGCCTATTCTCGCTTTATCTCTCTCTCTCTCTCTCTCTTTATCACTTATCTCTATCTCTTTTATATCTAGTTGTCTGGACAATCGATCATTTTCTCTGTTCTATATCTCGTAACGCGATCCTTCACAGCCATCCGTTTTTTTATTTAACAATGTGTCAAGAAAAATTCAAGATTTTTTTACGATTATTAATTGAAATTACGCATGGCTGTGAATCTTTGCGATGAAGGGTTCACTTGATGTTATTCGACGTTATTGATGTTCTTCTAAATGTTGTACTATTTCATCAACCACTTCTCAAACTCTCTTCACTTTATACGTGTATTCTAATTGTATTTTATTTTACAACTGATCATCCATGTTTCTGACAATTAAGAATGAATAATGCACGTTTTGTGGGTAAGTAAGACTATATAATATAAAAAGAAGTAAAAAAATTCTTTTACATCAATTTTTCAACTCTCGCAATAAAAGTTATTATTTAAACTCGGCAAAATAAACATAAATGATTTATACGATAAAGAGAGCGCTATGTGTTACTGCGCTCATACGTAATAGCTCAAACTTACCGCATAACTTTAAAATTGGACTTTTCAACATCGGTCGATTAAATGATCTTAGATAATACAGCGATTACGAATTCATGCGGTAAAGAAGTTTACGAAATTTCCCTTTTCCAGGGCTGAATTACGAATAGACGCAAACGTAAAGTAATAATTTGAAAAAAAATTGCACTCGCGACAAAAATGCAGATTTTCACGAAACTTTTAAATAGACACTGAAAAGTGCCTGCGATTTCGTGTTTATTATTATTGCTAACCCACAAACCGTCATGATTCCCTTTTAGAACAAAAAAAATCACTCGATTCACAAAGACTCGCTCGAGTCGCCTATCGTTAGATATTTTTTTTTCAGGCCATATCGCTGTTGCACGATGAAAGGCGACACTTCCACCCCCCTTCTTTTCTCAATGTCATGTGTGCATGATCTTTAAACATTCTAACGGATATGCTAGGCCTCTATCGTGCTCTCTTTCAAGGTCGATCGTTTCCGTTGATACTCGCTCTCTCCCCCCTCCTCCTCCTGCCCCGTAGACCTTTGTTTTCCCAGGCCTCGTTCTTTCCTTCTCTCTTTTCTAAACCTACTTCATCTACTTTTTATTTCTTGTATTTTCCCGGCACCTGCCGATGAAAAAAAAAGTGGAGAGTTGCAGTTTGCTTTATGCGCGTTTAAATTTAATACAAAGGCTTTTTATTTTTTTCCCCGAGTAATTTTTATTTATTATTAAATTCTATAAGACTTCATAGTGAAAATGTGTCAGTTTGCTTGAAATACAATATTTATATAAAGGTTTAAAATCGCGAATAATTCAATGCGCAAAAAGATCGATTTTAATAAAACTTTAACAATTGTTATTCATTAACTTTTTTTTGTGACTCTCGCGACATTTCAGCGCGTAATTCATTGTTCTATTGCAAACAAAGCGGAGAATTATCAAACTAAATTGATTACGTCCATTTATCATAGCTAGAGAGCGTGTAAGGTTAAGCAGATATATAGCATTTTAATTAGCCTCAGCTGTAAGCGTACTTGCGTCGGTAGTTTCGTAATCAGCTAAAACACATTTCAATACTTGCAATCACAATAGAGAAGAGACTTAAGCATCAATTAAGATAACATCTTGGCAAATCCGGGATTTGCTTTGTAAGTCCGAAAACACGATATTCCACTAATTAATAGCCTTGAGCAATGCCCCAACAGAGCAGCCTCGATTTCACAATATTCCCCAGTCCAACTTCTTAATTAAGACTCTCGCCCTCCTCGAGCGATCACGCGCACTTACGTCCATTCTGAATAAACAAACTTTATTTCTACCTTTGAAACGTACAATAAAATAAAGCGCTGCACATTCGGCTTGGCGCGAAATGAAAAGTCAAGAAAAAAAAAATGTTTGCGTTCGACGTGCAATCTTACATTAAAAATTTGCTCGCGAGGGAAAAGCCAACTGTATAATCCGGCGATCTATCGTCACTCGGTACAAATAAAGAAGTAGGTCAAGTATGAGGCCAACTCTCTCTCTCCCGCGAGCATATAAAAACACGCTATACACCCCCTCGGTTGCGCCAACCCTCCGAGCGCGCACCGGCACCCCTCCGCCGCTTCCCGTGTGCTTTCAATCAGAAAATTAAAAACTGTGTCAGCTTTGCTTTACGACGCACCCTATGATTTGGACACTAAATTCGGCCTATTCACATCGAACACAATTTATTACAGAGCGAATCGACTCGTTAGCTAATCGCACGGAAAAAAGATGTTTCCCTCGGTCTGTGTGCGTATACATATGAAAGGGGGGGGGAGGAATGTCTCGGACGTCACACGTGTGCCACATAAAAAGTCTAGCTCGGCCGGCTGTGATAAAAAATTCAGAAAGCTCGTCACACGATTGTACATCTGTCGCGTGTGCTGGATACCTTTCTCTCGTTTTTTTTTTTTATCGTCACTCTAGATGCCTCCTTTACCGCGATGTGTGATATTGGCTTGACGAGGACGTAAGTTGGAAATCATGAAAACGATTCGTCTTCTGCTTTTTACTCTTGTATTCCGCGGAATTAGAGGGCGAGCGACAGTTTTTCCTATTTTTTTTCTCTTTATTGTGCATAAATAAAAAATTTGGATAGAGGCGAACGTGCGGGCAAGGGGGAGGAGGAATTGACATGGTTTCGTTGCAGTGCCTATACACACGCGTTGTAAATCAGTGCGGTTGTACGCGCGTGTCTATAGAAAGTTGAAAATAACTTCGATCGCAGTAATTTTTGTCATGCAAATACAGAACGGGGGCCGCTCAATGTCGCAGTTGCCGAGTAATCCCTGGCTCCGCTGCTGCTAGACGCGATTTTCGAAATACTCGAATTCCTCCCTGGCTTTATCTTTTTCTTCACTGGCACCGAAATAGTCTAATTTTATAGATAAAGAAAATCTTTTTACCATTATGAAATAAATATTCGACGAAATAAAAACAATACTAAGAAGTTACGAAAATTTTGAAAAAGCCAGATCGAGTAAAGCCCCGATGTTGAGCTGTCGGCTGGCTGCGGAGGGGTATAAACCGTCGCGCGGTATGTCTAAGCTTAGCGTTTTCACGCGGCCGTATCGGGGGCTGGTGCTCGGAGACAAGGAAAAGAGACAGCTTTCCCAGCGATCGAGTTCTCTCTTATTTTTATTGATTTCCGCCGAGACACTATCGGAAAGCGCTCGTTCCCTGCCATATCAAGAGCGATTTCACTTTTCACTATCGCTCCACATATACGACACTCCCTCCTCCTACCCCATCGATTTTCTTTTCTGTATTATAACTTTGTTAGGTTTATTATCCTCCTTCTTTTTTTAGTTTTCCCGTTTAAATTGAACGATGTGCGGGTCCGGGCAGCCAATGAAAACAGTGACGTTTTTTTGCGTTATTTAATTGTGGTTCAAAGCGTTTTGTTTAAATAAACTAAATGAAAAGTTTAAGCTTGAATTCTGAAATTTGGACTCTTACATCGGGTTTTTGGCCGGGAACCAAGATCTAACAGATCGTGATTTAAATAGATTTCTCGCAAAAACTTTTCCTCTCTTACGTCAAAGTTTTCTACAGATTTTGTAAAATATTTATGATAAATGCACGCACTAGATAGCAGTGCAAAAATTAATAAGAAAAATTTAATATTATTCGTGATTTATTGAAACAAAATTACAGCGTAAGAAATTGAAGCGCTAGAGAGATTGTTTAAAGCTCGACTCGTCGGAAATTGTCGTGCTCGGGGTCAAACATTTTTCGGTCGGCGACGAAGATACGCGAACGAGCTGCCGTTGGGCATAAGCCAAAACTTGTTCATTTCAGTACGAAACAACCCGGGCTAAGGCTAAGATAAACTAGAACGTTTACATCAACCTCCACTTTCTCTCTACCACCCCCAACGTTTAGTTAATTAAATCCAGTTAATACGTACTTCAACAATTTCGCAAAACAACATTGCGTAGAAAACAACTCTGAGTTGATCAAAATGTAAAAAATAAATAAATCCAAAAACAGGGGTGTGGGTGACAACAACGCGCGGGTAAAAGTAAAGTAGCCGGAAATGAAAATGGCAACGATATCCAATTTCACGAAACAACCTCTCTCTCTCTCCTATGTTTATCCCGAGTTTCGCTCCTATTTATACAAACCCCGCTGGCCCTCTACGCTCGTTCCTCTCCACTTTCTTCGCGAGGCCGATATTTCCCCCTCTCTCTCTCTTTCTCCCTCGGGATTATTAAAATGATTTACGGCGCCGGCGCTGAAATAATGATGGCAATATAGAGCCGTCGCGAAGACACTTAAGTATATGCATTAACTACGTAGACGAGGGACGTAAAAGTGGCCCTTGAGCAGGGGCTTCGTTAATCGGAAATCTCGGCGACTTGGGCTACGCCGAAGCAGCCGCAAGCTCGGGATCCCGAACTCTTATCTCCGTCTCTTTTTTAGGATGGTAGTCTCGCTACCTCGTTATACGCAAGCGAGTTGAACCCTCTTCTTTTTTTTTATCGTTCCCTTTTTGTTCCGACCTATACGCTCGTAGAATATCATTGTTCGACTATAATGCATTTATACCAAATCCAAATGTATCGTAATTATTTTCAATGAAAAATATAATTATGAATATCGATCTCCAGATTACATCGGGATCCTCGGGGGAGGCTCGAAAATAAATGATGAATTATCAGAGAAAAGCAAGGGGCTTCATCGACTTCCTCTTCCTCGTTTACTTATAAATTATTCGATCAATCAGATACGAAATCAGTGTGCGTTTAGGTTTAATATTTTACCTATCGCCGCGTAAAAATAACTTACTTTATCTGATCTCTCGTGCAATCAATAGCCTTTACGCTGATCAATAATACTCCCCGAACTCGGGTTAGTCAGCGAAATCATGTATTTTTTTTCGTGAAAATATACAAAAAAAAGAATAACGAATAAATCGCTCGTCGTTATTTAATTTTTATCATTTATGAAAAAAAAATCATTAGGAATACAGTTGGCCGAATTTTTCCGGGGAAAATTGCGCAAGATTAAAGGAGTCGAGAGCCGGTAATTCAGGATTTTCAACTCTGAAATAACAAGCGCTAACTTATCGCGGCGATAAATATTCATTTCCGCCGAGGGCGAGAGGGGCAGGAGGGGAGGGGAGAATATATCTGTTCGCTCCCAAAAGGACGAAAATAAAATTTCGAATTCTCCGAGCTAAAACGAGCGCTCAGCGCGCGATTAAATTACGTATAAACGCGTATGTCGCGGGGACGAGCGCGTGTGACTTTTGGAACAAACGAAAGAAAAATGTTAAACGTAGCTGTGCATTCAACGAAATCCAAAAGCGATATAAATAATAATGAAAAAGAAAAACGAGAATAAAACGGGGAGAAGTCGAGCGCTGGTGTCGGCGGCTGTATTGTCTAGCATGAGCGCGCAGTTGTAGTGCTCCGGAGAAGCCTAGCGCAGCTCGGGAGGATTGCCGCCCTTTGTACGGCGTGTATACACGTCTACCCGGCGAAAGCAGCGCAATTTCGCCCTGAAAAAGCTCGGCCGTGTCTGCACTGTGTACTGCATCTCTTCCCTCACATCACCCACATCACTCTCTCGCTCGCTCTCTTTTTCTCTCTCTCTTTTCGCTTCCGGAATGTTTGTGTCGAGATTCTCCTGCACGACAGTTTTGCCCCTCTGTGCTCTTCGGCTCTTTGCTCTTCCTAAGTTGAGCGTCGCCAAGGGTCTTTAATCCTGTGCAATGCCGTGTTTCATCGCTGTCTCATTCTTTCTTCGGATTTTGCGCTTTCCTAGCTGTTTTTTCTTCGACATTCAAACGCTTTTGGATAATTTCGCGGATCTTTTTTATTTTCTTCTCGAAAGATTAATTCGGCACTAGAATTTATAATTTGATTACAACGTGTATACCAGCGGCTCTTCATAATGCAGCCTTCTTTATGAATATGCATTTTTCCTTAACTTGTTTGCATACGATATACGTTATATTAAAATTAAAATTTCTTATTTCCCCCAACGTACATAATCGTCTCTTTCCGTTATCAAAGAAAACTGCCCCTCTCTGCCCCCTCGAAAAAAAGCTTATCTTTTTTATGCCCGTAAAACATAATTAATTACGCCGAGCACGAAAACAGCTTATCATTCTTTCAACCTGTAAAAAAGAGCCCTCCTCCGAAAATATACAAATCATAAATCTCTGCAAGCTCAACCCTCTAAAAAACAATGGAGGAGAAAAAGAGGGAGAATATGAAAAACAGCTAGGAAAGCGCAAATCAGGTCGTTCGATAAACGTTAAATACTCGTTGGTGTTGTTAGGTGTCATCTCTCGTTTTCCGTCAATGTCTTTTATTTTGTTGCAACTAAATGTAAAAAAAAAAGAAAGAGATCGATAGGAGTAATAAAGCTCCAACGAAAAAAAAAATGCTTGTGTCCGTCGCCGGTCTAGGTACGAGCAACTGCTCTTGGACGTCGTGTAGGGAGGGCTGCACTCGGGAGTTGTACGAGTGCACGCAGATAAGGGTGAATTACAAGTTGCCCGTCAACGTCACCACGACGTCGGATGAGCAGGTGGAAGAGGAGGAGGAGGAGGGCGGGGGTAGAGGTGCCGAGACGGACGAGGCCGTTGGTGGGAAAAAGCCGCGCTTCGAGCGCTCCCTCCGCGAGTACGACTACGTCGAGGACTTGGACGACGAGGACGACTTTGAAGACGAAGACGAGGATGGATTGCCCAAGCCTTTTCCTACAGGTACACCGCATATTGCACGTTTTTACTTTTATTCTTTGCCGAAACACGCGCGGTATATATGCCGATGGTGAGTTTACCAGTATAGAAAATCGAAAATCCGAAACGAAAATACAAAAAAAAGTTGCAAAAGTCGGCTTTCTATTTTTTGCCTCTGTCTAATTTCCCGGCGAACAGGTTTGATGGGCAACGACTCCGAGTGGTACTTCACGGGCGCCAAGCTCTTCCCGAACGTCAAGGGCTGCGGCTACCCGCCGATGCTGAACTGCACGATATTCGTAAGGAATTATGGCAGCGTGGGCCAGAATTTCAGCTGTTACTACTCGAAGGTCGATCCCGGAATCGTCATTAGCGACCTCGACATGCGGCAGGTCTGTGCCACGAGCCTTCCCTCCTTTATTGGCTCCTTTTACGATCTGTCTTACGAGCCCGTTAACTCGGCCCATTTGTCCGGGTATTTAAGCCTGAAATTTTCACTCTTACGCAACACACTTACCCACTACATGCTCAATTACAAACTTTTTTTCTACCTCCACAAGATCCCCCGAATATTCCTAATAGCCCCCCCCCCAGTTTCTCTAACGAAATCTTTCCAACGAATGCGACGCAGGTGTACATGAATCTGGTGTACGCGCTGGCGATACCGATACCGTCTTTCATAATCTCGGTGATCTACCTCACCATCGCCTACTTCAAGATCTACAACGAAGAGGAGGTGGCGCTCGTCGGGGCGGAGGAGGGCGGCGGCCTGGCGCAGGAGGGCGCCGACGACGAGGAGCCGATAGCCCTGCCGGGCGACGCGACCCCGGTCGCCCCGACCTCCGACACTTATACGCCGATTAGCGAGGCGTTCGGACATCAGCTCAAGGTGCCTATGCTCGACGACAACAATAGCAGGGAAAGTCTCGATGTTATACCCGACACCTGCTCCATTCAAGGGTGAGAGACAGAGAGCTCCGAAAGCAATATCGCCTGATGCTCGCTTTCTTTTTTATGCACGCATTTATTATCTATCTTTGCCTTTTTTTTCTTACCAAATGTATTGATGGTTCGAATATATTAGATTTAAGCGTATCACTAGAAATTTAGCTTTTAGTAATCTCTCCACTTCGTCCCCGAGCTAGCGCAAACCGCATCATCGCACAAGCGCGGAATAAAAATTAGAGCAGAGGACGAAAAAGAAAACGAAAAGCTCGTTATATTTTTCTCTCCGCTACAAGACCCCCCTCTTCGCATCGGCAACCCATTAACCTTATACCCTCTATAAATAGCAGTCCCTCGTCAGCGCATAAATTATCTGTTGCTCAATAAACAATCTCCCCCTTCCTCCCTCCAAAAAAAAGTAAAATAAAAAACCCACGACAATTAATCCCCAAAACGACGCGCAATAAAACATCGATCGTAGCAAGAAGAAAAAAAAGCCAGCGTCAGAGTTCAATAATCATTCCACTGAGAAAGAGAGAGTGAGAGAGCCCCATCGTAATCCCATAAAACGTCGTCGGGGCTCGTTCAAGCTCATCGAACCCAAAGAGCGAGAGAGAGGGACTGCGAGAGCGCGCTCGCCGACAGGAGCATTAAATCACCGTCGGCGCGCGTTTGTATACATAGAAGCGCGCGAGAGCCTGGCCCCCGGTGAACGCGATAAAACGTCGAGGCTTATACACACGAGCCGTCCCGCGGTCTCTGCTATATGCGATCGTCTACATAAGCACTCGCTTATACGGACTCTCTCTCTCTCTTCACCGACAATAAGAGGGAAAGCTCGTGTATATGGCGTGTATGTGACGAGCAACAGATACATCTCTCTGTCTCCCTCTCTCTCTTTCGTGTTTATGCGAGATTGCGGGGACTGACTGGGCTTCTTTGGAGAAGGAGTTTAATGACGCTGGAGCTTGTTACGCTACTTAAACTTGCGTGCGTGCTTTTTTCCTCTTTAACTGGATTTCCCCCCCCCCTGCGATCGATATGGACAATCCGGTAAAGCACTTAAAAATATTATTAGGTTGCTTCGGGGCACAGGGGGATATCGAGTCGTCGTCCGTGGGAGGAGGAGGGTTGGAAATATAAATTTGTCGTTTCTTCGTTTTACAGCCTCGTTTTTGTCGCTCTCTTACAGCTGGGCTTTCGGGTTATTTTATTACCCCCGGCACTATAGGCTTCCGTATCGAATTGTGGCCGGCGGTTCTCTAGGTAATCCAAGGAAATCGATCGACTGCCGCGCGATAGAATTTCGATTGTACATCCCGAGGCGCTTTAACGAAAAGTCGAACGTCAAAAGCTCGCGTAAATAAACGAAAATATATTGATCTGGTGGGGGGGGGGGAGAGTCGGAAATACAATCGTCAATAATAAAATCCGCTGGAAACTGTCATCCGCCGTGCTGTGTTTTACAATTTTAATGACACTCGCGCGCGAAAATAAAATTGACTTCTCCATTGAGTTCACTTGTTAGGCTCGTATACGCGTGGAACAAAGCCTACTTACGTACGGCAGAGCGAGCTTATACTGAAAGTAGGAAAGTAACGAACAAGTCCAAGTTTACACTCGTGTACGGCCGCCGCGAGAGTCCGTCAATACCGCGCGCGTTCATTCTCGAGACGTTTACCAGGTCAATTCCGTACTATGTATTTATCCGTCCAGGTTAAAAGGGTCGAGGCGTTTCTTCGTATCGGCCGAGGTAGAAAAAAAGAACACGTTTTCCAGCGAGTTTTCGCCAAAAAGGGAAAAACCAAAAAAAGGAAACGATAACACTTCTCGTGACGAATGTGACGAGTGTCGTTAATGATATTTATCCTGAATCGTTAGCGAGGCATTAAGAGGCCCGTAATAAATGACAGTAACGAGTGGTTATCGTGAGAGGCCTTCTTTTTCACATCGACGTGGAGTTTTTCGACTTCTTGCATTTATATAATATTTTATTCAGCATTTATACATGCCATTACGTATTCACCGTTTTCATCAAAACGAGAACTCGTTCTTTTCTCGTCGTCTACATAAACGTTTCGCGTTAATTCTTCATCGCTCCTCTTTTGTCCTACTTTAAAATTTAGCATCGAATCAATTTTTTTTTTGCAGCAACAGCATCCCCTCCACTTGATTCCCCCTGTACTTCTCTGCTCTCTTTGTCCCTTTCTTTCTTCGAGCGAAACACTTACCGTACAAATTGTACAATCCCCGTTTGAGCCTCGTTTTTTGCTTCTTTCCTCCGTCTCTTTTATTTATTCCGTTTTCTCGACTCTTTCTGCTCTCCCTATCCCTATTTTATTTACTCACCGAGTTTCATTCTTATTTCCAAACTCATCAGTTTTCTTTTTCTCACTTGGTAAAGGAGTTTGAATTTTTTAAGCCAAGACAGCGCAGTTGTATTTTTAATTTTCCAATTTTCTGTTTTATCGATACTTTTTTTCTTTCTTTACCATTTAATAGTCTATCAATCTTTCCCAACCGCAACGTTACGCTTCTCTAACCAAAGTCGCTCTAATTAAACTTTGAAAAAATTCAAAATCGAATATAAAAGTATGGAACAAAAAACACAATTTTCAATTTTCCCCGCGTCACAAAAGATTTCCATTATCTTTTTCTTTTTCACCCTCCGAGCCCCATATCTCTTGAAACACTTTTTAATTAAAAAAATCCTCACTCCCCGTTCGTTCCTCCCCTCCAATCTTTAAATAAATCCCAGAGAGCCACAAAAAAGGTATTCCAATTTATTAATCCCATACGTTTACGTCTTACTCTTGCCGAATCTCCGCTCCCTATTCTCCCCCGGCCACTTCTCAAACTTCTCTATCCAAGAATTCAAGCTGTATCACCTCCGGATCATCAATATAATCCAGACTTACCCCAAGAGTAATTCAAACTGACATCCAGCATATCGCTTTCCACAGCTCCAACTGTGCCCTCGGAAACGATTTCTTTGCTGCATTTTTCCCAGACAATGCCAGATTTCGCGAAAAAAACCCTTGTATGTAAGTGTGCGGAAGAGAGATGGAGAGTAGGCCGCGAACAAGGACAGCCAGCCGCAAGGCATCGATTTCAGGGGCGTATCCCTCCAACGGTTTATGCCAATGTGCTTTCTCTCGACTAATGCGCATTGGCTATCTGAAGATCAGCATTGTGCGGCCGGCCAATTGTACGTGGCGTGCATGGAGCTAATAGAAGGGAAACTCAGCTGGCTAATTTTCTTTGTGTCGACGATTCGGGAATTTTAATACTCCGTGCGTTATATGAATTAGACTCTATTGAATGGAACTGATTTTCGTCAATAAACATTTCTTATTAAAGACCCGTTAAGTTTTGAAAAGAAATTCGAATTGTTTAAAATGTTTATAAGCAGCTTTGTATAGCTCGCTCAATTGATAAATCAAGCCACTCCGGTTGCATAATTAATTCATCCGGCAAATTCAAAATTATCATTCCGTTAACACTAGCCGCGCGCACAAACGCATAGACACACACACTAGGTCAGGCAGATTAGTCAGGGAAGTGCGTCTGAAATAAAACGGCTAAGGCAATAATTTGATTAGCTCTCGGTTGCGCAAGGCAAACATTATTTTGAAATGCAGGCCGCTGAGGTGTATATGCAGTATATCTAATACCCCAGAGCGTCGGCGGCTCGTGTTTCCGGGTCACGGAGATAGCGGCCTAACAGACACAAAGGATTACAATTACACCAGCCACCCCCAGCCCTCCATCACCGTCGCGTTACGCCCGAGATTTTTCTTTTTGTTTTCGTCATCAGCGCGCTCTCGTGCAGTATCGAGCTTGTGCCGTATACACACAAAGGCTTCCGCGTCGATTATCGCATAGAGCCAGCGCGCATTCGCGCCTCGTTCTCTCCCTGCGTGAAATGACGTTTTGTTCCCGGCTAAACCTACGCGGCTCTCATCCCGTCTATGCTGCGCGACGCTTTCGCTTTTATTAAGCGGCGAGAATGGAAACGCGCCGATTCAACGAGAGAACGGAATTCTGTGTGTGTGTGTTTTGAATCGTACGGCTGTTTTAAGATCTGCTCTTCCGCGTTTTCGATGTATAAGGCTATTGGAAAAGAAAGTTGGCGTATTCAGCATTGGACTGGATTGGCGGACGAGTATATGACGGTTAAACGAGGCGAAAGTTAAATAAGGGATTGGTTATAGAGAGAGAGAGAGCTGTTTGGCTTTCTTCTCCTCCACGCGCTAACTCGTTGAGCGCGCGTAAACGGGAGCAAGTAGTACGAGTCAGCGTTTCGTCCGACCTTTCGTTCTCCGGCTCTTGGAAACTCTTTAGCCCTTTTTCCCCCCTATTTCTTCGTTGACAGTAGGGGCTAAGTGTGTCTTCGGATTAATACAGCGTGAGGGATGACATGTTTACCGAGTTCTCCCAAAGATTTCCGTTCCTATTGGCTTTTTCGGCTGTGGAATACCCTAAGCGCATAAATGAGAAAGAAAACGGTTTTAACACCTCTAGTCCATAATATCAATCTCGTTTCCCAAAGTTTAAATTAAAAATACGTTTTTCTCGCCGAAATCAATTCCGTTTTCCCCGGGACGTAAACAACTTCGTCATCTCTAACGGCGACGGCATCGCCATACCCATCTCGTCCAATGGTCATAACAATAACAACTACAGCGAGAGCATATCTCCAGGCCAGCGGGGGGAAACGGAAATCGCGCGCTCGAAACTTGCCCTGACCCCCCCCCCACCCCCGGATGATGATGGAGCTGTCAGTTGAACTTCGCGACAGCTTCCGCTTTCCGTGTCCAACGAGCCCTCCGACCTGCCCCACGTTTAATTAGCTCGATTATCGCTGATCGAATAATAAAAAAATCAAATAAAAGCGTCATCGGTATTTTAAGATCCGTACAGCAGCTGCTGCTGCTGCAGCCGCGTGTTTTTGGAGCGTGGCGTGTCTGCGCGGAGCGTACTTCCGAAACTGGGTTAACGAATTTCCCCGGCGTTGATGCTACTTCTTTTCTTGTTTTTTTTTCTCTTTTTTTGTGTCTCGAGCTAAGTGCGCGGGTTAATTTTTAACCGGCGAATTTTTGCTCGCTAAAAATAATGCTTGCCCCGCCGCGTGATATTACATTTAGACATTCCATCGATAGCCTCAACAGCCGAAAATAATGTTTATCGTAGTTTGCTGTAGTTTAGCAAGCTCTCGAGCTTGTGCGTATAGCTTCGAGAGAAAGAGAATGATGGACGAATTTCGTTAATTTGCAGAAGCTTGAACGAGAAGACGATGACGACGAGTATCTTAACGCATCCTGGTCCGACGGCGGCAGTCTGAAGCGCCGCTATCAGGGTCTGAGGGACATCTCGTGGAGGCCTCGCTAAAGTCCGGGGCCGCGGCTAAGAAGGCGCACAGCCTCGCTGTGGCAAGCGCTGGCCGACGCAGCAGCCTCTTGTTTTTCTCGTGGCATTACGATTTTGTAAAGAGCGGCCATTTTGTACTTGTCTGGTTGGCCAATAAAACGAAGGATGATTGAAAATAAAAAGAGAAAGATACAATAGCGAAAGGAAAAACAAAGAAAAAACTGATCGGTCGTGGTTATAGCGAGGTGACGAGACGAAAGGAGGTTGAGCTTTTAGCGATCGATCGCTTTATCCACCTGACTAAAAATGAAAATGATATTGAAAAAGAGAGAAAGAGAAAAAACAAGTGCATATATTTATGTATATTCTAAAAGTGGGAGGTCGACTGGTGCGAGCCGGAAACGCTGACGACGGGCGACGACACAACGATACACACACTCACGGCAAATATTAGGCTGTAATTCTTCTCGGGGTGCAGAGGCGCGCACGCGTTTGTATATTTGTTAATGCGCGTCGTGTGGTTTGAAAGCGCGCCGACAGCGGCGTCGAATTTTGTCTCAGGGTTTTTACAATAAGAATTATCGCGGCACGCGATTGCATCTACACTGGGGAGAAGACGTACACGGACAGCTTGGACGAGTCCTTTTTTTCTCTTCTTCTTTTGCTAAAACCGCTTGGAATATCTTGTTGCGATAAATTAGGATTATCCTCGAGCCTGCCGACTCTAGTGTATATAGGGACTATGGATGTCTTTTGTTCTCGCCTGTTTTAAGGGTAAACGCGCAGTTCGGAGTTTGCGTGAGACTTTGAAATTAAAAATTTGACGAGTCGTTGTTGGGAGAGCAAGGGGAGGGGTTTAGTTTGGCGGAAATTCGCTGTTTTCTTACGACTGACTGTATTGATTTACTTAGAAAAAAAAGCAATAATTAGTATTACGTGCGCTGACGGGAAAAAAAGGGCGTGCGCGTATGAAGAGTTTTAAGCGGTTCGCATACGATGAATCGAGGCGAAAAGTCCAGCTGGACGAAAAAAGAAAATTGGATCAAGCTTTAAATGATACGTTCGCCTCCTTCTTTTACGTTCAAAAGTGTATATAAACTTGAGGGAGGGAAGGGAAAAGATTTTAATTCGAAATTGAAATAAGACATGGCGGAACTATCGGATCGATTGTACTTGCTTATCCAAGGGATAAACTTCTTCTCAGTGTATCGCAGTAATGCTTAATATTTAGCCGCTGCGCTACTGCGCGCGCTTATGTAATTGCGATAAATAAATATGTAAGCCGAATGATAAGAAATTTATCGAGACTCGCGCGCGCGCCCCCCCCCCTCCCCTGCAATGTGTTCAACGCGCCTTCGACTTTTCTCCTCTCGCGGTGGTTTCTGCATGTGTGTGTGTGTGCTACATCGACGTAAGAGAACGAACAAAAAAATCGTGAAAGAGCTGCCGCCGAGGAAAAGTGAGAGGAAGAAAGAGAGAGAGTCGGATCAAACGGGGAGATGTCGGTTATTCTACCCCTTTAACAAGTGTAAGCGCAGTAAGAATATAGAAATAACACGAAGGGAAAAGCAGAAAAAAATTTAAAAATACATATATATATACACGATTAATTAGTGAAAGAGAGAATGATCGATCGATCGATCGGATGCGCACCGTTGTAAAATGGTATTTATCGAAATAATCGCGATATCGGTTATAGGCGCTTGATTGTTGGCGTATATCTGCGAGCGTTGATGCAACTTTGAGACAATATAATCAGCGTAATAAACGATCTGAGGCATTAAACGGCGCGTGATGTTTAAATGCAGTGAGTTTTTGGGCGGAGATGCGATTAATAGAGCTTTTTCTTTTTCTCTCCTTAATTTTATAAAGTTTGAGCAGCTGTGCTTAGAAAAAAACAACGGAAAAGGGGAATTCTTGTGTTCGGAATTGTTTAATCGTCGGTAAAAAGAGGCTCTTCAATATTGTATATCAACTATTACTATTTTGCGCATTGAAAAATAAAAACGCGTGGATAAAAATAAAGAAGAGAGGGAAAGAGTCGTTGGGTAAATTACAGCTGAGAGAAATCGATTTATATAAAAGTATATACCGTTTGATACGAGAATAATGAATTAGCAATGCGACGAGAATGACGATGATCGATGAGTTGGCCGAAGCGCGTGAAAATAAAAGGGGGCTGGCCGGAAATAAAGAAAAAAAATACATACTAACACACACACACAAAGTTATGTAAATGGATTATTGTTGTCTGATGGATGAAAATAATTGAGTTTTATTGGCTGAACTGCTTTACATTTCCTTGTTTTTTTCGGGTTGACCGTAGTCTCAACTTGGATCGTGCGACTCTAATTTAGACGAAATGAGCATTAGTTTAGTCGGACGATTAGCGACGAGGTAAGGGGGATAAGATAAATTTAAAGCCTTGAGACGCGACGATGTGTGAATTAGGCAAAGCAACAATTGAATTTGCAATGCATAAAGTACGCGTGCTGCTGTTGAGGAGCTAGTTTATTTAACAAATTGTCGCGTCTATAGTTTCTAGATAGCGAAGAAAAATTTTAAAGAATTTCAACGAGTCAATAAAAACAGAGATGTGCACAACTAATAGGTCAATGAATGTTTTAGCTAGTTATTTAGCGAAAACGGAGTTTGGAGTCGACAGAGACGAGTCGAAATTTGTGTTTCGTTAAAACGATTCATCCTCCCGTCTAGATAGAAAAAAGTTAAAGGAACGCGCGAGACGCATTAAGCTCAATTCTTTTCATCCCGACCATTCGACGCTATAACTCGAGGCAAGAAGAAAAGATATATACATAAAAAATGTGTATGTACATTATACACCACACCGTTGAGAATTCAATAATATAGATTTTAAGAAAGTGTAAATTAAAGCTTGAATCGCGCGATTATCGAGGTAAGCTATACATACATATACTTTCAATCTAAAAAATAAAACAAAGAAAAACTTAAACGGCATCATAGCAATCAGCGCAATTCGTCGAGGTGGCATTTTTTAAAGGCGCTATAACGTACCGAACCGTAGACGATTGTACAAAAATTTGTGCGCGAAAGTGCTGGTTAGTAAATTGTGGGTTCCAATGACTTTGCAATAATTTTCATTAAGCGAGCGATTCGTCGATTATCAAAAAGAGCATAACTTTTTTATAAAAAAAAAAACAAACCAAGAAAAACAAACAAATTAAATCGTCCTGATTGTTCATTTGGTCGTTTGCATAAGAAAATTGACAAAGTTTTTGATGTTATTGAAAACGATTCTGTGATCCGATGATGCTTTTTCACGTTTTGAGCTTATGGAAAGTTTTGAAAAAATTTGGTTCTTTCTCGGACTGTTTGTTTCTCGATAATTAATCACTCGTCATTGCCTGACGTCTTTTTGATTGACAAAAACTTATATTTACATAAGGAACAAAATATATATATATATATACATATACATGCGGTATTAGAGATAACGCAATTCGTCGAAGAATAAATTCGTTAATGAAACTTGGAAGAAAATTAATAATAACAAATGCAAACGTGATTAATCCGTCTGCAGACGTCATGTTCCTTTCGTTGTTCAATTTTTCTCCCTCGTCCATGCGTGCCGTCGGTCGTACACAACTTATAATGATAATCGCCCAGCCGTAAACCATTTTTACCAAGCCCACGCGTGTGTACACACGCAGTGCAAAAAAAGGAAAACCAAGCTTTCGATTGCGTTCGTTTTTTCTATAAACTACGACATTCTAAAGACTAATTGTAAGCGCGATGATTAATCTTAATATACGCTGTGGCTTTTTCTAATCGACTACTGTTCTACTGCAAAAGAGGTATTTTTAAATGACAAGGTTTCATCCAAAATTAATTTACATCTTTCCGATGTACCGCAAACCTTTGGCCTTTTTACGTTTTATAATGTAACTTATATACGGTACCGTTCAATGATAATTTTGCTATCTTGAAAAGACAAAAAAAAATCAACTCTGACCGTCCATTGGTTTTGATTTCCAACGCACTAATTTTACAAACTCGCAAATGCAGTAATTTACAGTATTTATCAATTGCGAAGCAATGCCATTGAGATCCGATATATACCTATGCACATGCTTTACAGTCTACTGCGAGTCCTTTGTAATTAAAACTCGAAATACGTCCGACGCACATGCATCCAGCACTACTCGACACATTTACATGTAAAATATAAAAAAAAATATATGAAACTTGAGCAAATTTAATAAAATGCGCTTCTAACGTACGAGGAAAGATAATTGAATTGTTTTTATGACTTAAGAACAAGTTGTCTGTGATCTACAATAATTAAAACAAATAAAAATAAGAATTAAGTAACGAAAACTTTAAAAAAAAAGAAAAAGTAATAAAAAATATATATCATATATTGCAGAAACGCGTTAAAGCTAATTGTTCAGCGAATGAAGATTTAGGAGAAAGAAAATAAACATGTAGTTGCGAGAAGTAATCCCTTACGGGGATGTGCTTCGTGAATTTTTAAAATTAAAACACGGTTATTAACTAAGTGGGCGCAGAATTTGCTAAAATTGTACCTCGCCATTATTGGATCCAAGCTAACTTCACAAATAATAAAGATAATCACATTAACTGCTAGTGGATAAAGTACGTACTATGGGATACATTTGAGCGAAGTCTTGTTTTTAATCTGAAATGATTTTGGTGGCAAGACATTCAAAATTTTATTTCTCAGTTTAAAATTTTGTCATAGAGTTAAAGATAACAATAATCATCATAACTATTCATTAATAACTTCACTAAAACTTAAAAATTTCCATGTTTTGCCTACAAAATCAAATAGAAAGATCACTAGCACTTGTCCATATTCAAATCACGATTGAAAAATATTGAAAAAAAAGAAAAAATATTTAGATTAGTTATAGAGTCGCGAAACACCAAAATCGTTCCTTCCGCCCGCTCCGGCCGTGTTGTGTAATTACAAACTTAAAGAGATATATCGTATTTCACTCGTAAAATTTAAAGCCTCTACAAAAGCAGCACCTCAGAAAGCAGTTTCTTGTAATACGTCAAAGAATCCTATTAATGGCAGAGATTTATGCGAGAACCGTATAAGAAAAGCTTACCACTGTCACTGATCATGAATAAAATTATTACATCACTATAAATAAAAAGTAATTCAAGATGAAAATTTTTGTATCTTTTTTTTGACGCACCTACATATACGGATACATACAGCATTTGTCGATCTTTATATTTATGTAAATTCAATTATCATAGAGTATTGACGTTCATGTTGATCAAAACTATGACCGACTTCGTGTGAAAGTGTATGTGGCTTTATCTACGGTGAAAACAATAAAATGTCAAAGCTTTTTTCCATGCCAACTTTACTCACTTTGTCTATTCTTTTACTATGCCCTTAATTTGTATATTAAAAAATAAGAAATGAATTTTTTAACATTCTTTTATTTTTATATTTTTTTACAATCTTTAATAGATGTTTTACATACTTCTGCAGCCTTTTCGTTTGAACTTTTATAATGTTTACTAATCGCCTGTTGAACTCTGAAATAAGATAAAATTTTTGTTAAAAACATTTGATATTTATTTTAGGATATCAAGTTAAAATAATGAAATCAGTTAATGAACGAAAAAGTGTCATCTTCAAATCAGGACTCTAGCCAATGTTTCATCAGAATATAATATTTCAGATTAAAAAAAAAAACAAAAACAAATTAAACAAAAGATATTATGAAAATTAAAACAAAACGTGATTAATTACCATTTAAAAACTGAAGACTGTTTACTGTGTGACGTCGATGGAGACCTGAAAATATAAGTTATTACTGATTAATATAAAGTTTATCTTCTTATCTATTAGTAATTTTATAATTAGAATGCATCAGAATAAGTTTTAGCATCAATGCTTTCAGCCCCGAAAGATGGTAAATAAAAAATATCATCATGATAAAATATTTTGTAGCTACACGTAATTAATCAATTTATAATAAAAATTTGTATTAAAAGTTGAATTTACCTACAAACTTGTCACAGCAGATTTTTCAAAATAGCTTAGCAGATGATTTTTCGGTCTTTAAGCTCCCTCAGTGGATGTCTGTAATTAGAGAACATATATTTTAAACTTCATACATAAAACTTTAAACAGTAATGAATATTTTAAAAAAACATCAGTTAATAAAATTGTCTTCAAATATATTCAGAAACTCTAGTCTGTAAATAGCATCATGATAAAATTTTCAAAAACAGCAAAATGAATATTTATAAACTAAAAAAATTTGATTAAAAAGTAAATCTTACCAGATATCTATAGAAGTTTGCCATCATCAGTTAACTTGTTGCAATTACGTTATCTGCGTCTTCGGCCTAGATCAAACGTTTGCCTGTCTCACTCTCTCCTTCTCGGTAAGTCATTGTCATCTGAAATTGAAAAAAAGAAAAACAAAATTTAATGTATGCACCTTTAGAAGAAAGCGTTTTTTAAATGTATGTTAACAAGTCAGTGATAAAAATTGTCTTCAAATTAAATTCAGAAACTCTAGTCTGTAAGGAACATCATTTAAAATAGTTTGAAATTTAAACATTAAGAAAATAATAATGAAAATTACCTGCAAGATGCTGAAGCTCCTTGAAACTGTAGCTCCTTGTTCAAGTAGAGTAAACCTCGTCTATTTGCCTTGGAAGGATCTTAAAAAAATATCAACCATGACCTGAAAATTTATGAAAATTCGTATAAATATAATTTTTTAGTACCATAATACAACTATAGTAACTTTAAAATTTTCGAAATAAAATATAAAATATTTTAAATTTACAAAAATGTATCCTTTTCTTTCGGCACATGGAAGAGTACATAACTAGACCATGCTTCCTAGCTGGATAATATTTAATTTTCCCCAAAAATATTATAAATATATGGCACTTGCAGATTAAATAAATCAAACAAGCGTGGCGATGGGGTTAATTATAAAAAAACATCTTCAGTTTTAAATTGTTATATGAAAATTAATTTTTGTTTTTAGGGCCTTACCTGAAATTCAGAAGGTAGTCTCTTTGAACCTCGTCAACCAGCCACTGCCGCAGTCTGAAAACACATACATAAATATATTAGAAAAATTTTTTACAATCTTAAAATCTACTTTTCCGTATTTCCAATGTATTAAAAAAAAAAAGAGTAATTGTTTAAATACATTTCGCAAATGTATTTAGTATCTTTTGTAACTAGATAGATACAAAAGCATTATACTCAATATTATTTTCAGAATAATTCAATCAAATTGAGTATATTTAGCTTTGAAAAAATGTGTGCTTTTAAGTTGCGTTAAAAACAGTAAAAACGTAAATCCTCAACGTATGAATTTTTCCGATAGAGGACAAAATATATCGACACTCTTTTGTGGCAGTCAAGGTAGAGACTAAACCCTAAGAACATACACACGCGATGTTCGGCTACAACTGTAATCAGAATAATTATTCAAAATATTCCAACTAAAATATAATCCTAAAAGCTGTAAGACTCAAGAACTAGCATAAATGGTACAACTTTCGTCTCTTTCATAACAGTGATTGGCTAGGTTACCTTATATATCTAATTTTTATAACGTGGGAGTAATAGGCAGATCATATCAAAGCACTGATTTTCACGCGTGAAACAATCATCGTTTCACGAAGGAACTCAGTGCAATCATAGAATATTAACAATAACAGGTCCAGCTAGAGCGTTTGGAGAAGCACAAGATTATAGGGAGCACCTATACATCAATGTCTTAAATTTTAACTATACCTTCATCGACAATAAGGTGCTCAAGAACGGTTTTTGCACCTCGGACGTTTATGCATTATAATTGTTTTTAATGATTTATTCACTAAACGCATTCTGTTAGTTTAATAGACAGTATTTACAAAATATTTTTTATTCGGATGATATTGTAGCGGAAGAAATGAGATATTGGTAAGAAAGGTGTAAGAAAAAGAATGAATACAAATAAGTTCTTAGATAGTTTTAGTTTTCGTTTAGACACAAATAATTAAATTAGTACTAATTTTAAACAAGAAAATTTTCAAGTTATTAAAGTTAAAAACAATTATAATTTAAACTTATTTGTATTAAAATCTTTATGAAATTCAAGTTTATACAAAGTATTTTAAATTTTCTAATTGTTTCTTGTTTAAGAAACAAAATAAATTAGATGAGTGTTATAATTTATCTTACTTTGTATAAAACTTACTTTGTAATAATCTATATTCGCCTTAAAACTAAATAATATCTTAAATGTACAAACTTAAAAAAAAAACATACACCCATATATTTAGTTTGCAAGATTTTATAAGATGAAAAAATTCGTCTTTAATTCATCTTAAACTATAGAAATTTTTATAGTAGGAAGCATAATGAAATCTTCAACTTACAATAATAATTTTTCTATTAGTCATGTAATTATGACCTATTGCAGTTTAGAAATTCAAAAGCAACTGATTAATTAAGATTTGATAAATTTGATTACAAGTATATAAATACTTGTTTTTTTCGATCAAAAAAGCAAACAGTTTTGAAATTATAGTTTGAAATACATTCAAACATCTACAGATATAAACATGTGTTACAACAAAATAAAGTTTATAGTATAGATTAGACCAATCACTGTTTCATAAATACATAAATATACAAAATGGATACAAAAAAATTATATTTATAATATGTCATACATCTGTGATGATAAATTGAATATTTTATTGTCAATATAAAGAAAAGAGCAAACAGCTGTACCAATTACCTAGTATAACCAAATAATTTTACTAACATTTAGCAAAAGCATTCTCATAAAACATTGAATAATCATTCATTGTTTTTCCCAATGAAATATCTGTTATACTTTCAAATATCCCTTCCTCTTGTTAATCCGACAGTTTACACTGTTATTATTCAGGTCTTGTTCAATATTGTTTTTTTTTTTTGTAGGAGTATTTTTAAATGTCAGGATTTAAAAGATCATTTCTAATTACCCCGCTCATTCTAAAATGTGTTTAATTACTTAAAGAATAAGTAGGTTTTACTACATTTTGAAGATAATTAAAAATGAAAGCTTTACAGCCAAAGTAGATTCTTGTTATTTTCTTTTTTAATTCCCTACTTCAATTTTATTAAAATACAAAAATATGGTAGTCTCATAACTAGTTGTATAGAATGCATATATTATGCACATCCATATTTATACATAAAAATGTATCCTAAGTTTGTTATAACTGCACACTTCTAGCCCATCCCAAAAATGTAAGGGATTATAAAAGTAATTTTAAATTTTACACATTCTACTCACCTCGATATAAAGTGGTTCATTGCTAAGTTTCAAGAAAGTAACTCATAGATTCAGTAATACATTCTTGCTTAAGTTGCCTCTCCTCCTTAAAATTGTTTCTGACTCGATCTCTAATATACGGCAGAGTGCAATATGTGCACAAATAATAGTGACAGCAGTTGTAGCAATAACATGAAGATCCATAATACTTGTATATTCAAAAGTATTTTTAAAGTTTGTTTTAACATTAATTTTCATAAACACTTATGCAATTTGAAGTCAATTTAATAAAATATTCAACAAAAATAAAATAACTTGTTAAGTAAAATTTTAATTAACTTGTTTTGAGATTATAGTTATTCTTAATTATAAATGTTAATTGCAAATCAATATACACTTTAACATCATTAAACAAAAATAGAAGAGACCATTACTGTTTTTATATGTTTATTTAATATCTATATGAGTTGATAAATATAAATGCTTTAAACAATGATTTGAAATAATTCACATTCTTATTTAAAGTTTAGAAATTTACAGCAATAAAAGAAATTGATGCTATGAATGAAATATGAGCAATTGTCATAATAATTCCGAAAAATTTAAAAGTTTACTACAATTTACTCAAGGTATATACTCTTGAGTAGGGTAAGGTTGAATTTCAACCTTTATACTTCAATCCAAGTATTTTAGTAACATGGATAGTTTTTATAATATCAATTCACACATTATAGCTTAAGCTACAAATTTTATAATCAAAAAAATCACAATTAGTTTACTAAAAATATTAAACATTGAAAGAATTCAATTTGTTATAGCTAGTCTCCTAACCCCACCAATACTAGCCTTGCAAATACTAGAATTAAAAAAACTTTAGAGCTACAGTCAGTTTCCATTATATATAATAAATGTTATTATATCAATTAATTGATATGAACTTGGATTGACTGTAATTTTTAAACCAAATTTATAAAATACTAATACTGTTAAATAATTACTAAAATTCTTGGACTGTAAGTTCATACATAAATCTCTTAAAAGTCTATAATTTTATATTACCTTAAACTACTTTTTGAAAAGATTAAATATCTTTTACTCGAGTACTATACATAAAAAAACACCTTACTGAGAAGAATGTTTTTTAAAAAATAATCTTACAAAGTAGTCATTTGTCGAATGTTGCCAAAATCCAATGCAAATTCTTTTTTTTTAGTTTTGTATAATTTAAAAAAAAAAAGTTGGATAGCAATTACAGTGAGAAATCCCTTGATAAAAAGGGAACGCCGTGACTCCTAAGATCTAAGTTGTCAAAATTGTTCGTGTTGGTAAATAATTTATAATTGGTCTTAATATCGTCTCCTCTTATTGGGAAATTCGTCAGGTCGTGGACGATCGTTACCACCCTGCCAACGACCGCCGCCACCACCTGCGGCCCTATTGTTGCCCATGTTACCCATGTTGCCCATATTGTTCATATTTCCCATATTGCCCATATCAACCCTCATGTCCATAAGATCCATTATTTGGCCACGCTCGTCATTGTAACCCCCGCGATTGTTGCGCTCCATATTGGTATATTGGTCCATGAAGGACTTGGGGTCCTATACAAGCGCACAATTCGTTGCAAAACGCAAAGGATAAAGACAATGATGAATCGTTAGAATTTCATCCGAAATAAACGAGTAATAATTCAAACGATAAGTTCGAATGTTTACAGTGATCATCCATTGTTTCAACAGCAGCAGACAGGTCATCGAAGTCAATTATCGTCAAATCACATAGAAAAAACAAAGGGGAAAAACACAATGTTAGAATTATTTTGGTTTTTTGGTTTAAGCAAGTTAGTGGTATTTCTTTTTAAATGGTTTAAACTGTGCTTAGGGATCGGCAAGTTTTTCATATCGAATTTAGTTAATAAATTTATAAAATTAGTTTTTTTTTATTGTCTTCTCTTACATTTGTAAGAAACAATGCATAAAATGTTATTATTAAATTTGATTAATTCCCCAAAATTATTTCATTTTATTTCCTCTTAACATTCTAATATCAAGAGGATCGCGCATTTTTTTTTTAAGATTAAGAGAGGATTTTTTTTACATATAATTACAAGTTTTAAAAATAACTTCTCCAATAATCTCTATGATTACTAAAATGGAAAAAAACGTTCGGTCTTGCCGATCCCTATGGATACATAAAAATAAGTATTTAAGTTATATAAATAATCGTTGCAAAAGTATCTTCAATAATCCTATCCAATTTTTCTTTAAAAATTGGTTAAACAGACCAAGAAAATGCCCAAAAACATTTAGCCAAGTTAATGTAATTTAGTGGAAAAATTACAGGAAATATTTAAGACGCTTTCTTAAAATCATAGTTTCAATTTTAGCAGCATAAACCATATCGTGGTATAAGATAACTTATTTAAGTTATCATCTTGTATAAGGCCAGTTGAAAACTGGCATTAGTTCAAGGATAAACCATTTTTGGAAGTTATATTAAAAATGCCTAAATATAATCGCATAATAGTACCTAAAAGTTTTAATCGTTTTTAGTTAATAGGTAAAGAAATACTTTTACCTGTCAAGTGCTTAACTTAAGAGCACAACTGAGGTCATGGTACTAGTTATGGGAGTTGGGACAAAATAGGGTATTGATATAAATAGGGAATATACTAAGTCCTAAGTATAAACAAATTAAGTTTATTTATAGTTCAAAGTTAGCATTAAAAAATTTTTCTTATGAAAAATCAATAGTGCAGAGTATCTATCTGCAGATACTAAGATTTTTTAAACTCTTAAATTTTTAATATTGAAACCTTAAAATATGTTAAGAGAAGCAATTAGACTTGATCAGGGTCTTAAAGCAATCTCATAACGATATTGTAGGTATCTTCTTTTTGCCTAAGTTTGTTAAAACCTATTATTTTTTTAGTTTATTAACATTTTAACAAATACTTCAAATTATTATTCGTGGTACTAATAAACACTGTGGGCAGTGGAAGTTTTTATGAAAGGAGAAATTATATAATGTTGGGATTAATTATGGTTTAGATTCCAACGATAGCTCACATGACTACGTATTTATATCAAGAAGTAATGCACGTAATGTGCAATTGGGCATTTCTTGGTCTGTTATAAATGTGGAACCATATATTTCAACTGTGATTTATATTTAGAAAATATCTAAAAAATCTTTCAAAGTAAGAAATAATCTTACCCCTTATACTTTTATCATATACTATTTTTTAAACACAAAGTTTGTATTAATAAATTATGTAGCAATGTAGTTCCACATAATTTACGTTATGCACCTAAACAATTATTAACTTGGAAATACAGAATTTTCAGCCCGTGAGCACGTGGATAAGTTTAGTAACACACAATAATAAAATAAGTAAAGCAAGTTAACTTGCTATTGCGGTAAGACCTCATAGTTTCTTACTCCCTAATTTATAGAAAATAAATTGTAAAAGTAAAAAAAAATGCTTAAAAGTATGTTTGTAATATTTAAACCAAAATAAGTATCATTTCGTAGTCTAAATCCTACAGCGTCATAATGCGGTATGTAAAAATTTCTTAACCCATTGAAACTTTAGAATTAAAAAAAAGATATTTAATAATATCGAAGTCAAAATCCTCATGGACATCAATTCTTCAACGTCACTTAATATTTATCATAGCAGTCCTTTTGAGGCAAAAAATTAGTATATGAAATTATACATAAACAATTTTAACTGGTAATTATAGTTTTCACAATATGAATGATAGTTTCAAAGGGTTACTAATGTCCAATGTTTGCATTAATCATAGTTTAAAACCTGCCTACAAATTCATAAAGATAAGGTTATTTTTTGACACTACTGTCAGGTAATAAATAATTGGCAAAATATCTTTTGCGTTGTTATTACAACCTGTGTGTATTAACAAATTAGAATATATGTAGATGGTTTTATATTCGTATTAAAGTCAACGATATAGAGGCATAGTGTTTACTAACTTTTCCACGCGTTTAATATGTTAATGTATGTGTGAGTAACATTATCAGTTTCTTATTTATTTAATTTAAATTTAATTTAATATGCAAAATATATACTAATCAACAATTCAGGCATAAAAATTCTGTATTTAGATATACTTTTAATATCATTACTTTATATTTTTGATAAGTATTTTATATCACAGTCATGCATACGGATTGCAAAATTTGCCCTAATAATCATAATTATAGAAGTACGTAAAAGGAAATTTCTCGAGCTTTTGAATACTCGAAAAACAAAAAAAAAAAAAAAAAAAAAAAAAAAAAAAAAAAAAAAAAAAAAAAAAAAAAAAAAAAAAAAAAAAAAAAAAAAAAAAAAAAAAAAAAAAAATGGCTCCAGCTAAAAAAAAGAATAAGGAAATAATTAATTATTTTGAAAAATGAATTACATAATAAGATTTAAAAAATAACAGAACTATAGATATTTAAATTAACAACAAATAATTACCATCAACGGGTGGATATCCATCCCGTTCGGGCGGAATGCCATCAAAGTTTTTGGCACCGCCACCAGCGCAACGCATGGCTTGTTCCTGAAATAACAAATAATTATTAATTTTTCAAAATAGATATTTTGATTTGATGAAAATTTCAATTCATTAGACAAACAAACCTGTTGGAAAATAGTATTTTCTTGCTGTCGTCTGTGGAGTTCTTCCTCTTGTCGCCTAATTCTAAGTGCCATTTCTTCTTCCTGTCGACGTCGGAGTTCCTCTTCGCGGGTTCTTTGCTCTTCAGCTTGTCTTACTCTGATTTCCCACTCTCTCTTTTGCCTTTCTCGATCCGCCTCACGAATACGAAGTTCTGAAATTACATTTTTATTTTATTACCAATGTCAAACTATTTGTAAATATATTTCCAATGCTACTAAAATCAATATTTTCTTTAGGTAGAATATAACTTACGTTCTCTAAGCATTTCAGTTTCATGTTCAGATCTCGCAAACTCCATCTGAGCATCAAGTTTCTCTTCCTCCATTGCCATCTCTCGCTTGAGAGCGTCTTCTTTTTGCTTATACAATTCGTGCAACTGCTTCCACCTCGTACCATATTCATGTTCGAAGCTTCCAATAGCTGCAAACCTAGGTCCATTTTCACGAGCTTTGAAAAAGTCTGAATTTTTCTTGGGAAGATTCTTTTCGGGATACCCATCAACTTCATCATTGGGCTCGTAAGGTTCAACGACAACTGGGCGAAGCGACCTGTAAAGCAAAACAAAGAAAATAAGGTCAGTATCACATTTTAAAAATTCAATAAAATTTATTTAAAATAATAAGATTTGTATCCTAGTCTTTCGGCACATAGATAAGCATTTAAGGACCAATCTATGCTTCCTAGCCGGATATACATTTAATATTCCCCAAGAGAAATTTAATCTATGGCACTTGCAGATCAAATTAAATCAAACAAGCGTGGCGATGGGGTCTTATACAGGTATTTTTGGTGAAATTTAAGAAACTTACGTTGTAAGGAAGTAGCAGCCCTCTGTGCACTTGCGAATGGCTTGTTGAGCCGAGGGTTTTCTCGAAAATTCAACAATACCCTCGCCTGTTGATTTGCCTCGATCGTCAACGATGACAGTTGCGCGTTCCAGATCACCGAAGACAGAGAATGCATGACCAAGCAGTTCGTTCGTAACCCAAGGCGTAAGGTTTTTAACTTTAACCATTGACGAGTGTGGAGCAAATCGTACTTTGAGAACACGACCCTTGCGCACTGTGCCATCTACCTCACGTTTTGCTTTCTCAGCATTTAAGTGATAGTCCTGAAATGAAGTGCATTGTGGTTAAACAAAAAGTAAAATGTATAGAAGGAAAAAGTTTATGTGAACAAGAGAAATCATAGTTAAAAAGCAGCCAGTTTGTATTATCATCTTTTTCAAACGGTAATTTTTATAATCATTTAGTGTAATTATCTTAGGTGTAATCAACAAGTAATAATTAAATATTATTCTCACCAATCTTAAGAATGCAAAGTTCTTTTCTTTGTTGATGAAAATTTCATTTGTTTCGCCAAATTTGCCAAACATCTGCTGAATCTCTTCTTCTGAGATGTCATTGGTAAGATTACCAACATACAGCCGATTCCTGCCACTGAACTTCTTCTCACCAAGATCTATTGGTGGTAATTCATGGGTAGGACCAGACAAAGACATGATGCGTTCCATCAGCCTATCATCTTGAGACCTATTTGGCATGCCACCTCGGTCGTGTCCACCGCCGCCGCCGCCAGATCGACCACCGGCTCCCCGACCGCCGGGACCTCGATTTCGGTTTGCATTCATGTTCACGCCCATGTTCATATTGCCACCACCACGTGCAAGTATCATCGACTCTTCAAGCATACCTTCCATCATGGATTCGCTCATTTTGATCTGAAAATGAATACAGATAAGAAATTAATTAATTTTTCGACATGATTGAAGTTTTATTTCAAATTTCTAAATGTTGATTGGTTCTAGCTAAATCTGATCCATAAAAAAAAATAATGAAACGTAAATGCTAAAAAATCTGTAGGGTAGCTAAAAAAATCTTAAAAATCAAAAAATTCTGCGAGAAAAATCAAAAAGTCGTAAAGAAATTGAGTAATCTAACGAGCACGAGGAGAAAGCCGGAGCTATCTTCGATGCTTCGACGAACGCAGGAAGCCGGAGCGCCGCCATGCTTAACTACGCGTCGCGTGCCGCCGCCATTTCGTTGGCCGATCGATCGATGCCCAAGCTACGCCAGCAGTTCGGAACTTTTTTATCCCCGAAAACGAGGTTAAACTCCAAAAGCACTAGCTCGTTGCCCAGGCCCCATTAATCGACGACGATCACCCGGTCGAGGAGAGGACCTTTAGTCGATTTATTTACATATATACGTGTAGCGTACTGCCGGCGTGACTTGGCAAACGGGAAAATTAATCCCCGCGTTTACACGGGCAATTTTGGCGTCGCCGAGGCGAGGCTAATTTTGTTCGCGACCGGAAATTACGCACAATTCAATGGAAAAGCCATCCCGACTCCTAAATGACCACGTGCCACGCTCTCTCGTTTCAGCTATGACCTGGTTGATCGCGCCACGAGGTCGACGCGCGATCAAGCCGTCGCTCTCGTCCGCGGTGCAATTCAACGACGAATAGAAGCGAAAGATAGGACACGTACCTGCATCTCGTTGATGTTTCCACCGGGTCCAGCGGGCATGTTGCCTCCGGGTCCTCCCTGATTGCCCCCTTGGCCGCCGCGATTCTGATTGCCGCTGTTCCTGCCGCCGGAGAACCTCGAGTTGCCTTGTCCGCCCTTGCGTCCGCCGCCCTGGTTGCCACCAGGTCCGCCCCTGCCGCCGCGCGGCCCTTGGTTCTGGCCGCGATTCTGGCCGCCGCCACCGCCACCTTGGCCGCCCTGATTGTTGCCAGGACCGCCCTGGTTGTTCGGGCCTTGGCCGCCGCCTGGATTCGATCCGGGGCCGCCGCCGCCGTCCTGCTTGTTACCGTCCTGGGCGTTTTGCGCCTCGTTTTTAACGTTGGCGGCTTCCTCGCCCATGGTCGTCGACTTGCGCTTCCGTTTTCTCGACAACTTGCTGGCTTAACGGGACGCGGGGCTGTGTGGAGACTCTGCGGGCGCGCACACACGAGGAGGGGAGCCACGCTATAGACGAGGATATCAGCAGATGCGCCTCATGTGTATATCTCTAGGATACGATGAGACACGCCAGCGGCTGCGCTCTGCCGACGCGGCCAACAGCGCAGAAGCATGCGCCGAGCCAAATAGAGATATAGAGAGCGAGAGAGGGTCTCGGTGATGTGGACGCCAGGAGGTTCTTCGACGGAGAGAACGAACGGCTTGCTCGAGCGCCGCTTAAACTTGTCGATGGCGTCAGGCGTAGCGCGCGGGGGGAGAGGCACGGCGACTAGGCGATCGAGGCGCCACAGCGGAGACGCTCTTCGTGTATTTGTGATCGTCATCCTACCACGTGGAACTTACTTATTTATTACATACTGACATTGATCATTTTTAATTAGTCGTTTTTATTAAGTTTTATCATATTCTGATATTAAGTTGATGGACCTCCATTAAAATATTGTTATTTTTCAATTATTGTTGTTAATTAAAAAAGGAATAGTAAAGAGTTGGCGCGTCAACGGCGTTACGAGGGCCCGATTAGTAAAATTTGAATTTAAATTGATTAACTTTTTAAGTTAATCGGTAAACTAACAAAATTTTCGAACGGAATGATAAAGCTACCGTTTAGAGAAATAAATTTATTTTGTTAGCCTTTTGTTTTAAACGATTAAGTTACGAATAAAAAATTAAGCGTTGCCACGTGACTGTAACCTGACGTCACAGAACGTTACAGAAGTCATACACCTATGCCGAATTTTTAAAAATAGAAATAACAAATTTAGTTTGTTACGTTTAATTTCATTCAGCATTAAATAGCTCGGAGTCGTTTCTAGAATTATTTCAACAATTGCTTTTCTTCATTTCGATGTTTTAAAGAATGAGAACTGCAAGTAGAGAAAGCGACAGTTTATGAGCTATGAATTATGGCTTCTCGTTATCCGAACGTCTCGTTTTCATTGCAATGAAACGAATATCAATCGCGTTTGTCCGTAGTACACAATATCATTAAGCAACCCTGCACAGCAATTCAGGAAACCGATGAATTTTTTCGGCATCCTGTAAACGAATATAAACAATTTCACTGGCGACGAAGTGAAACGAGAGGCATAAAATGCACAATATAGCGCGAATAAAGGTCCAACGGCGATTTCTGCCTTTCTCTTAGCTATATAAGTACAAAGGAGCGAACAATTCGGGCAGAGGATAGTTCGGCAATCGTCACGACAGCTGCGACAATTAAAACCCCCCGAGATGCTGCTCGCTCGGTCGAAAGGCCCTGGGAGGCTTCTTGCCGTAAGTAAACCATGTATCTATGTGTACTCTTAAATTAAGTGAAACTTACTAAATACAATGGCTTGTATACGAAAAGTTCAAATCGATTAGAAAACGTTGAAAGTACGATTCTTTTTTTTTATAAATAAATTTAATTAGTTTACCAACAATATCTGTAGGCAATGCAATAAGTGCGAATCTTGTCAGGATAAAGAATCGCTTCAGAATGAGATTAGTTGCGTCTTAGGCGTGATATATACTATTTTATTTGTTAAACACTTCTTTTTACTTGATCATTCAATATATAAGTGGACTAGGCCTCAGGGGGAGACCACTTTAAAAAAAAAACGCGCCGATGTATCTACCTCAAGGTGGTGTGGAAACGATACACATATATTGCTTATAAACATTCGCCGCACGTTTTGCCAGTAAATAATATGTGATTTTCAAGGCAAGATATAAGTAAACGACAAAAACGAATTGCTAAAACAGTATTTTGCAAGTATTTTGAGCTACTACAATTTTAACGAAATACGCTTCGAAAAGTTATATTTTCAGAAAACAATGAAGTCGGTCCTTACGATTTGTAAGTTGCAATACTCTAGCATTTCTAACGAAAAGCACATTTTTTCATTTTAAATTGTTGAAAATAAAAATTTGTTTTTTCGCTTACTTTTGTATAATTTAAGTTCTCATCTTTACTGTACATTGCGTCTCCCTTCAAATGCTCTACAAATTTGACGTAAATCATTCTGCTTGTGAAGGAGGACTACCTAAGCCTGTGGCAGTTACCTCTAGCGAATGTAACAGACGTTGTGAAATACCGGTTCTCTTACATTTTGGTTTTAACGTGACATTTAAAGACCGTAAGTAACTTTGAATTTCATGCTTTGGAATATTTTCCATTTTTTCGATAGCATTAATTTAAATAATAAATCATTTATTTTTAAACGTTAAATCTATACTACTTTGAAAAAAAATTATTCATGACGTTTTAAAAACTAAAATTTTGTATATTTTATAGTAATACCAGTGGATGATAACGTTACTCTCAACGCTACATTAAGAGACGATAATAATCAATCCAATGTGATACATTACTCAATACAGCTTAACCCCTCGGATTTCGTCTCATTTAAGCTACCAAGCGGTGAATCTGGAAAGTACTTATGGCGCGGTTTTGGAATATCCGAAGATCATATTGCAACTAATTATACTTTTACCTACCGCATTGACAATAAGAAAAAACAAAATCTTGTTTGCTTTGTAATGCCATTTGAGATTGTTATACCTTGGCAACGTAATCGCAATTCAACAGTGTAATAATTAAAAATTTGTACTTCACATGTACTACAAAATATAAGACAAATGTTCTGAAACCAATTGAATCAAATATTTTTTTCTTGTTATTTCTCATAAACAAGCAAAATGAGAAAGGCGCCTGTTACAAAAAGCATAATCGGTACAAGTAGCGCAAAGCCTATTTTGCTTGTAGAAATTTAAAACACGTTTGGCCAGTAAATAATATATTAATTTCAAAGCGAGATATAAACAAGCGACCATAACTTATTGCTAGATTAGTCTTTTGCAAGTACTTGAGCTACTAAAATCTTAACGAAATACGCTTGAAAAATTTATAAAACATAATGAAGTCTGTCTTTACATTTCGTAAGTTGCAATACTCCAGCATTTCTATCGAAAAGCACATTTTTTTCATTTTAAACTGTTGAAAAAATAATTTGTTTAATCGCTTATTTTTTTACTTACATTTCAAGTTCTAATCTTTTTCGTACATTCCGTGTTACTTGAAGAAAAACCATTACCGTTTTTTTCCATAAATTGGAAGGAGTGTAGAGACGAAATTGCCCCTGTAGCGATTAGATCTCAAGATTGCAAAGACAATTGTCGACTGTTGCAGAACTCAACTACTATTTACGATATTTTAATTGAGGAGCGTGAGTACAACATGTTATTTCAGTTAACCGAACGAAATGATATCTATGTAGCTATACTTATTGTAAAGAATTTTTCCAATATTCATTTTACTTTGAAAAAATAATCAACTATGCCGATGAGCAAGTAAATTATAAAAAGTATAAACTTTTGTTTTACGCGAACAAGTAATAAAACAGCAAATTAAAAGAGCCATTATCATTATTTTTTAAACATGAAATACTCTTTTGAAAACAAAAGAAAATTGTTCACATTATTGACAACGGAATTTTAAATATTTTACAGAAAAAACATCTGCTGTTGAGTTTTACCAGAATGTCACAATAAACTCCACTACATCAATCACCAATAATTACTTTCTATCCACTAAGATTGACAGGCGAGATATTTTGGGCCCGATTCCACGAGAGAATGGTCCACCTGTACTGTACATACAATTCATATTTACCACCGCATCAATATTTTCAGGAAAATATAATCTTAACTATCGTATAACAAATGAGCTAAATGAAACTTATGTTTGTTTCAATGTGCCATTGGAGATTTATGTGCCTGAGTAAAAGATGAGGAATTAAAATGTATTCATTAAAAATTTGTACTTCGCGTGTACTATAAAATATAAGGATAAACTAGTTGAAAAAAATATTTTTTTCTTATTATTTCTCAACCACAACCAAAATTAGAGCGGCATTTGTTACAAAAAGCATTATCGGTACAAGTCGCGCAAAGTCTATTTTGCTTGTAGAAATTTAAAGCACGTTTTACTAGTAAATAATACATGATTTTCAAGGCAAGATATAAGTAAACGACTAAAACCTATTGTTAAATCAGTCTTTTGCAAATACTTGAGCTACTAAAATCTTAACAAAATACGATTGGAAAATTTATATTTTTACGAAACATAATGAAGTCTATCCTTACAATTTGTAAGTTGCAATACTCTAGAATTTCTAACAAAAAGCACATTTTTTCATCTTTAATTGTTAAAAATAAAAAATTTTAAATTGCTTATTTTTTTACTTACCATTCAAGTTCTCATCGTTATTATACATTCCGCGTTACTTCAAGTGGACAAGGAATATCCCATAAATTATTTTCCGTGTGGAGAAGGATTACCCGAACCTGTGTCAGTTACGACTGCCAATTGTCATGATAATTGTCGAATATTGATAGATGATTCTTTGGGTTTGAACGTTACATATAAAGACGGTAAGTAACGCACGAAATGAATGTTTTGGAATATTTTCGAATTTTTTTAAACAAACATTTACTACAGTTAACCGTTCCATTATTATTTTTAAACGTTAAATCGATAAATTAAAAAAAAATTGTATACGATGTTTATAAAAGTAAAATTTATGTATATTTTACAGTAACACCAGCAATGAACATTAGTGGCCTTGCTAGAATACAAAATGAAAGTTACTCTGGAATATGGTCAGAAACGTTTTACCTTCAATATTTCGTCTCGTTTAAACTTCCAACTGGTGAACCTGCAAAGTACATATGGCACAGTTATTCGAGCACAACTCTTTATCCAGGAAAGTATAATTTTATCTACCGTCTTGACAATGAGAAAAATGAAAGTCTTTTTTGCTTTGCAATGCTATTGGAGATTTATGTGCCTGTGTAACAGGTAACGAAAAAGAAAATAAAAAGATTAATTCAAAGAATTAATTATTCTTGTAAAAATGTGCATACGCTTCCTGTATACGACAACGAAGAAGATAAATAAACGTCCTTGCACCAACTGCGTCGTACTTTTTTTCTTTTTATCGTTTTCAGTCAACCTCATTATTTGCAGCAACAGCGCGATGGGCATGGGCTTACGTGAAACGCGCCGCGTTTATGAAAATTTACCAAAGTCATTCTGAAAATCGAGAAGAAAGAGATTGGAGAGACAAATCCTGCTCCTCGCGAGAATATCACGGGCTGTTTTCACTGCGAAATACATATCGAAAAATAAAAAGGGGGAAAAAACCTCGCCAAACGAAATTCCTCGCGACACCAAAAGTCACTCGATCGCCAATCGTCGCACACTCGTTATACGGCGAAAGTTAAAAAGCTCTCCCTCTCTCTCGCTCGCTATTCCCCGAGTTTGCGCGCGGCTCGTCCGTGCACTATATGTACATAGAGAGCGAGAGAGCCAAGCCAAGAGTTGGCAGACTATTATAGCGCTCAGTCGCGCCCGAGCCTTGCAGTCCGCGATATGCCAGTGCGGCCCCGTGAGCGGCTCCCTCGCGGTACCGGTGCGCCTCCCACACGCGAGAGCATCGATGTGCACGTATTCATCGCTCGCTAATTGGGACGCTAGTAAAGAGGCGGAGGAGACTAGCCCAGGGACCAAGTTAACCGATGTGTTCGTGTGAGAGGCTGCGAGAGACAGAGAGAGAGAGAGAGGAAGCCGATCGATCTCGCTTTTAACGAACAATCAAATTTTTGTTCCTCGAGGGGGGCCGGGGCTCTGGGGGAACGGGGGCTGCCGGAGTGGAGAAGAGAGAAAAAAAGGGGGTCGACTCGCTAGTCGCTCGCCGCTAGCGCGGGAGTAAGCTCTGCAAGCTCGTCTCGCTGCAAGCCTTCATCGAGATATATATACCTGGCCTTAAGCGAAAACTGTCATTGCCAATAAGCTGTTCTCCGATTGTTACACCGAGCGCCTTCTTTTTCCAAATTCTTGCCGAGATGCAAGGTATTATGTAAGTGTTGCGTGTACAGCCGAGCTTTCAACGAGAGTTTTGCGCGCTTTTCAGTGCGCGACTTGAGCCGTGTGCTGAATCGACGTACAACGAATACCGATACCCACCTCTCGAGCAGCGATTGTAAGTCTTATCGTGAACCGCAAATCCTGAGTATTTGCTAGCGAGTCTGACATTTTCACCGCTACAAAGTGTGATAAGCCGAACAGAGTGAAAAACGAGGCAAAACCAACGATAATTTAATAGAAAAATAGAGTAAGACACAAGTAGTAGTTGTAAAAAGCCGAAGAAGCTTCGAGGGGTCGTTGAAGAGCGTCCGAGCCCGGCCTCAAGCTGTATCGGTCAATAGCCCGGAAGACAGCGGCGGGGCAAGGCCGGGGCCAGGCGGCCCCGCGGCCCGTCTCCGCGCCGCCGCTGACGTTCCGCGGGGTGCGCCGCCGGGGCGGCGGTGTCGGTGGCCCCCGAGCCTGATCCTAACTCGGGCCGGCCGAGCGCTTCGAGATCGCCTCGGCCTCGGGGAAAAGGAGCGCCCTGGAGGGCCGGCGCCGTGGCCGCGGCGGCAGCAAGTCCCGCAACGCCGTCTGCCCGGAGCCGCAGGAGCCGGGCTCGTCCTCGGGCCCGCTGACCCCGGAGCCGATGCAGCCGGCCGGGAGCTCGGAGCTCCTGCTCGAGGCCAAGTGCCGGGAGCTGCTGCGCGAGGAGCTCGCCGAGCGCGAGCTCCAGCGCAAGCTCCTCGAGGTGAACCAGCACGGGCCGGCGGTCCTGCTGGCCCGGCGCAAGCAGCAGCAGCAGCAGCAGCAGAAGCAGAAGCGCTCCGGCAGGAGGACGTGCAAGCAGCGGCTCGCCTTCTACGCGACCTCGAGCCTCGCCCTCGTCGCCATATCCGGCACCTGCGCCCTCCTCTTCCTCGTGCCCCTCTACGTCGACCCGGCCATCAGCACGATCCTCGCGGACTTCTTCCCCGAGCCCGTCCTCTGCACGACCGCCCGCCGCGAGGACCTCTGGGGCCTCTTCAACTGCACCTGGAGCTCCTGCCGCGAGGGCTGCACCAGCGAGGTCTACCGGTGCACCCACATCTACGTCACCTACAGCCCCTGGAGCAACGCCAGCAGCCTCAACGAGAGCGCGACGAGCAACGCCACCGAGCTCAGCGCTGCGAGCACGCCGGCGAGCGAGCCCGAGGTCATCCAGGCGGTCCTCCTGGTGAACATCAGGGGCTGCGGCTACCCGCCGCTCGTCAACTGCGACAACTTCACCCGGGAGCTCGGCTACGCGGGCTCCCGCTTCCCCTGCTACTACAGCCAGGTGAACAACAGCATCGTCATGGCCGACTACGACCGCGAGGCCGAGCTCCACATAATACTCCACTACTTCGCCGCGCCCCTCCTCATGACCCTCGCCACCTTGGCTATCCTCTGCCTCTGGCACTGCGATTGCCGCTGCCAACCACCGCCCCCGAGGAGGTTCGATCAGCAGCCGACCAACGTCTCCTCCTTGGCCTCCCTCGCCAAGAGGAATCCCAGGTCTGCAGTTGGACCGAACGATCTTAGGTACGCATTGCCGATTTTCAAAAGATGTCGCTTCTTATCCTGCATGCAAACGCTCATTATTCAAATCCTTTTATTTTTTTCATTAAAATTTTCGTAATGGTAGCTTGATCATTCGTTTCGTAAAAGTTTCATGCAGTCGAGCGATGAGTAGAGGAAAACTAGATACTCCAACAATACGACAATACGAACGGGTCTCTAGCCTTTTGTATTCTCCTCGCGGAAAATCGATAATTGTTAAATCCATTAGGCTACTCGAATCATTGCCAATTTCCTTGCGAAATAAACGGCGCCGCACTTAAATGGAATTGATCACCTAAAAAAAGGAAGAAAAAGAAAACGGGAATGATCGAGACAAGCGAGGAATTGATAAGATGTTATAGATATCTGTATAGCTTTCTCTGTTGCGACGTAAAGTCGCGCTATTAAGTTTCCTTTTTAATAGTCCTTACCGGTCATTGTTTGCGCAGACGATCCTATTGCGTTCATTTTTACTTCGAATTTATATAGAGCAATTAAAAAATTTACAAGTTATTACCTGGAGAATGGAACACCTTGGAGCTCGTGGTTTTTTGCTCAATCCTTTTGTTTTCTCTTTCCTACATGAATACTTAAAAAATTTTAATTTAACAAACCGGGATGAAAAATTTTCCTTATCCAGCTGCGTCGTTTAAAAGAAAATTTCAACGAACCAGCCGAAAAGCCGATCGTCGGCTAAACCCATCGATCATATATCGCCACTGTCATCCTCGACGCGCAGCTCGACCTCATTGCACTAGCTTGGACAGGAGGGAGGAGAGGGGGGGGCAGAGGGTACACTCGGCTTTGTCGCTTATTGCACCTCTCCCCGATAAGAACCAGGCTACACGTGCTGCTGCCTATTCTTTCGGCCCTCCCGGGCAATACATACCTCTATACGCTCCGCTCTGATAATTAACGGCCAACGGCCAACTTGGCCATTCCGTTTTCAATCCATTTTCCAAAATACCTGCCGGCAGAGAAAAATATTGCAACAACGGATAAAATATCGAACCGAGAGAAAAACAAAAAGTAAGCATAGCTATCGTCTGCAGATCCATAACAGCCGTCCTCCTTTTCCGTCCTCGTCGTCGCGGGGGATTTTTATTAAGAAGCCCGACTCGGTGCCAGGTGGGCCACTCTAGGCCCTGGTAGCGGGCCAGCTCTTGCCTTTTGCTCGTGCGAACGGAAAAACACGATTTGTATGCCAGGTGTGGGGAGGGGGAGGGCGGAGGAATAAATAGCTCGGCCTCTGTCGTCCAGGCGCAGCACGTGCTCTCCTCGGCCTGTGCGTGCTGGGACTCGTTGCGGACATTCTGCCGACGATCGACAGTCGTTGTTGCTTTTATCGTAAAAATTTATTTCGTTTTGTGTGCTTTAATAAAAATTTTTTCGGGGCTTTGCGGGTAAGGTTAAATCTTTTTTTTTGTTTTCGTTTTTAAGCCTGGAGTTTATGGAGGTGAAGCATGAAGCGGTGTCGGTATGTTTAGAGGTAGTTATGGTGTGTTTGATGGCACTTAAGATGGTAGAAAAGGAGTGGGTTTGTTTGAAGATACATAAAAAGAACGTTTTAGGGTTTAATGATAATAATTTTTTTTTGTAAAGAAAAAAAATTATTACATTTTTACGTTACGACGTGTGATTTGTTTCGAGATATGCCGCATACTTTTTTGGGGTAATTTGTGTTACGACTGTCGGAAAGGCGAAAAATTTAGATTTATCGGACAGTAAAAAAAAAGAGAGAGAAACGCAACGGGAGATCGCGAAAACGATAAGTTAACGACGAGAAGGCAAGAAAGGGAATTTTAAAACAGCTTCGAGTAAGGTCACAATATATACACTGTGGTAAAGGAGAAATCGGGTATCGGAAAAAGGAGGCACGCATCTAAAATGTACCGAGAATCTAGCTTTCAAGATTTGTTTCGCACACTGTCCGATACAAGGATATATTCTCCCCTGGCAGTAGATATTTCACTTTGAGAAAAAATAAGCCTTTGCAGTATTTCTTATTTTCAATCGTTAGCCGAAAGATAATTTTCGAAAAACAAACTACAAACAAAATTACGCAGAGGCGAGATACCGCGTGTGGTTCGACGTGTAAAAGTGACAAAGGCGAGGTCGCAACGGCGAAAAAGGATTGATTTTCTAGCGTGCGATGAGAAAATTACACGAAAATGAAAAGTTACAATGGCTCGGCTAACAGGCCCGAGACCGTGAGAGCAAATTTCAATCCTCTTTGAGCCAATAAGATTTACACGAGCTAATGACGCTGGCATGCAGCTCATTGAAAGGTTACGATTCTTTCGGGCTGTATGATATTCGCGGCCTTGTTCTATCCATTTGATCGTTACATTCAAATGAAATTAGATTCGTCATTTTCTGATGCAGTAATAAAACCCTATCGCTATAAAACTGTCGAATAATTTGTGCAACCATCAATCGCATTAAAGTATTCTCTAACCGCGTTCAAGCGCACTTCCCTACGGCGAAAGTTGTCAAGCGAGAAAGTTCCAAAGTTTTCCAAGTTAACACACGTCGAGATGGGCGTTAACGCGCGGTATGCTAATCTGTTCGCGCGCCGAGCGCAAAGCTGGAATTCAAAGACCCCAAATTTTCACGCGCGCATTCCGAGCACACAGCTGCGAAAAGAAAAATCGGAAATGCGAGGAATCAGTTTTCGCGATCGCAAAGTCGTCAAAGAAAGATTAGCGTAAATAATTTCGTTTTCCATCCGCCCCATTGAAATATTTAAGTGGATGGGAGGGTTTGATTAATCGCCGAGCGCGACAGTGTCGTAACGGTGAGCTAAAGTTGACGCATTTGTTTTCGAGATAGAATCGATTTTACGATGGCAACTACTTATTGATTGTGAACTTGACAAATTGTATTGTAAAATTGTGTGTTCGAACGAACGATGCAATCATTTGTTCCAAGTTGCAAAAGAACAAATTCACTGGCAAAACTACGATAATTAGCGAACGGAAGAATTTCGTGATCATTTTGATGTTCCAAGCATTTTTATTGCAGTCGAGATTGAGATAAGACAAGCAAGGTACGAAACAGACGGCTTTACTAACAAATTTTTTCTTTTTTCCATATTTTTATTACTCTCTTATTGTTTTTCGGAAAATTAATGCAAATTACTAAAAACAAAAGCATTCAAATTTATCAGATCGAAAACGCAATTTCGAACTACCTCGAAAATTGCTGAAAGCGAGCCAAATAAAAGCCAGAACAGAAAAAAAGCGGCAGGGAAAAAAAGAAAATAATCAGTATGATTTTTTTCAATAGATACTCGTCAAGGTAGCGAGGCATGCAACTCGCGAGAGGCACGCGCTCGCTCTCATAAATATCAGATTAAAATCGAGAGCTAAATTTTTTCCTGGCACGGACTATCCCCGAGCGCATATCCAAAAATTGCAGTATGAATGATAAATTGAAATTATTCCGTTTACCGCGCGCTTACCATTTTTATCCTTCCCTCTGTCTTTTTTTTCCCTACTGGTGATTTTACGCTCGATCAGCCATAGGAAATTAAAAAGCTTCTCCCGTAAATTCGAAAACCTCGAAATAATCAACACGCGCTATTTCTTCACTCCCAAATAAAAAAAAGTAAAATTTTTTCTTCAGCTCGTTTCTTTCCTGATTATTCGTCGTCTGTTCTCGAGAGCTGGCCATTTTTCGACCTACAGCTCAACAGTTCGCCCCTTTTTTTTATCGACAAAGGCACACTCTCGCACGTATACGTAGCCTTCTCGCGCGCACCTTCGGGAGCTTGCGACGAAAATTGCGGGCTTTTATAAAGTTGCGCAATCACTCCATTCTTTGGGATTTGGGTTAAAATATGAATTCCGCCGCGCGCGATTGGATGTACAGCGACGTTCGCTTCTTGCCCGCGGGGCTTCCTCCTTTCTCTCGCCCGCGCTCTCTCTGCCGAACAATCGACCGGCTTTTCGTCTTCTTCTTCTTCTCTTTTTTTTTCGTGGGGAAAAAGAGACGTTTTTTTCCTCTTTACCTTCTCTCTCTCTCTCCCTTTTTCCTTTTTTTTTTATTATGCCGTTGTTGCGCTTCTTTTGTGTGTGGCTCTTTTTTTCTTCTCTTACTTTTAATGTGGAATTGAAATTGGACATTTTTTTTATTCGAAGAATCGTTAATTATAAAGCAGAAGTAGAACGCTCGAATGCCTTTTTCAAATTACTCGGTTTGGATAATCGAATAGAAAATATTTTCTCGAAAAATTGCATTCGTACTCGATTAATACGAGTCAATTTCAAGCACATGCATTTCGCGCTAAATCACTAAGACCCTTGTACAATTCAAATCTCTCCGCAAACTAGCCTCGCGACTTTCCATTACAGAGCCAACTCAATCCGCGGTCGCTCCTCGCAAACAGTATATCGCTCCTTCAAGCGAGCATTACATCGAGCCAAATGAATCACGTCGTTTCCACGTACACACACACACACACATACACACACGTGGAGTATAAAAAATCGATTTTCGTAAAAAGCTCGTGTGTCTTTCGTGTTGCGCTAAAAGTCGCGTGTGCCCGCAAGCTCGGCATCTAGCGTGACGGGGTTCGTTTCTCCGTAAGGCTCCGCTATAATTATGCGCTCGAGCTTGCGTCTAATGGATCAGCGGCCCTGCGGTCGCGCGCGGATTAAGGCGCGCTCGCGCGCTAGCTCTTCCTACTTTACACGCGTATTTGCTCGTTGCGGTTTTCTGTCTGCTTATCGCGTTTCCCGCCGGGACTGATGCTCGCTCAAGTTATCGACTGGTTGTGGCTTCGAGCTGTTGGATTTTAATTGTCGAGGAACGTTTGCCAATGGAAAAATTAGTTCTGTTATGTTTGCATTGCACTTGTCTTGCTTGTTTTTTTTTTCAGTTTAGTCTAGGTACACCCCTGTAATAACTTACTTATTGATCAGTACCAGCTGTAATTTGTTTGTTATGCAACGCGATGCTCTCATTTCCATCGTAATTCTCAAAAACATTTTATTCCTCACAAAATCTTTATCAAGCATTAGAAAAATTACCAATTGATTGTTCACCATAATACGCATGCAATAAAATTACCCCCTCTCCCCTCCCGCCAAAAAAAAAATAAATAACAACATCTAGCTAAAAGGCAAACGCTGTCCTAATTACAGCTTAACAACTTGAGCTATGCACAGATCACGCTACTAGCGAATATCGCATTTGTCATCGCATCGGCAATTGGTCTCCAGCACAACTCGTCGCTAATCTTCCCTTTCCCCCCCTTCATTTCTGTTGCAGCGAGTACTCGATCAGCACGCAAGTGGAGAGAAGAGGTCACCCGGTGCACTGCAAGTGCGGCGAGGTCATGAGGCCCTTGTGACGGCGGGACGAGACGGCCGAGAGCACCTTGGCCGCCTCTTGAGAGTTTCGACACCGACCCCCGCCCCCTCTCGCTCCAACTTCGATCTCCCCTACTCTCTCTCGGATGTTCGTGTCAGTCGGGCGACACCTCTCGTACTACTTCGGCTATATCTCTCACGTCGCCTATCCCCCCCGTTCTCACCCTTCCTTTTTTTCCTCTCTTTTTTCGCCTATTCTCTCTTTTTTGCAGACCGTCGGCTTCCATATTCGACGTTTGTTTATCTTACGACCACTTAGCGGGCTTCTTTGAGGGCCGAGATAAATGTTTGCGATACCAAGAGGCGAAATACCGGGCAATGATGTTTCGTTTGCACCAAGAAATTTTGCGTTAATCGCGAACGGTCGATTGAGTAATCGGGAGTCTGACTATTATCGGATCTTACTACTTACGCTTTGAGTTTCTTTATTCATGGTATAATACGTATTTAGAGCTAATCTAAATTCTCTTACGTTACTTCAAGCTTTCGCGTACGGGAAGACGATCTTGGCTTGATTACATAAAGTTTGTAATGCAGGGAGAGAGCCGTTTGTTGCCGGGCAAATATTCATATTGGATTGGCTTATTTTGAACGTGACGAAACGTCAATAACGAGATGTAAATTTTTTCGACTTCGTTTACATAACTATTTTGCATTTTTCATATCGGTTTTTCGTTTTTATAAAGCACTGTAGAAATGAACTTTTGATTAGTTCGACTTGTTTTCCATTAGTATTCATTTCTCGCGATTTGTTTTTCACTGCTAAAAATCTCATTTGTTAAATTGAGGTAAAAATATGCTCAGCTCGGTATCAGAATATCGATCGTTCTTTTTATCTTCCATTTTATCCACGATTTCCCACTTCCTTGTCCCTCTGCCTCCTTTCTACGTTTTTCTATTTCAGAAAAAAAAATATCGTCGTATTTGCTCGATATCAAAATTGCGATAATTGAAAATAGGTATTTATTATCGAGTATACAATTATCTTGGCTTTGTTTAAGATTTTCGAATTGAAAATGGTATTATGGACATTTTGAGAATAAGTAGCGTTTTAACAGAAATTTAGCAAACCTTCGTGATATGTACATATTGTATTACACTTAACTATTGACAGTGATTGTAATAACGGCAAAGGTCAAAGGTAATGATGCTGGCTGTGAAACATGATCTGAAGGTAAAAAACTGTATTTCTCGAAACTATGCACAATAAGGAAACATTGAAAAGTTGGTGTCTCAACAAAGTGTCCTAGTGATTGCCCTAATTATACATTGTTTAGTTTTAAAAATATGATATTAGCTGTAAGAAAGCAACAGTGCATAAAACTAATAGTCTTTATATGTAGTTTTAATTGAAAAAAGAAGAAAATATTTAAAATTTGCTATGAGCAAAATTGCTACTTAGAGTTAAAAACCAAATCAAAAAAGGTGATTTTTAAAATCATTTACAGAGCTTTGGAAACATATCGTAGAATATTTATTAACGTCATGTTGAATAAAATGATTAATATACAAGTAGGTTAATGATTATCCAAATAACTTGTTTTTCTTTTAAAATAAAATAGGTCATTTAAAAGTACGGCTATTTTTATAATAACTAAAAATGACTTACATAGTATTAAAAAAGGGATCGTTGTGTTTTAAAAAGATTTAGGGGCTCGATTCATTTGAAATACAATTAAAATTTTTATCTCAAGAAAATAGACGACGATTCTGATGATCGAACAAAAAGCGTGCTTGCTTAGGCCATCTCATTAGCATATTAGCGGATGGTTTGCTGGTGGAGGCAGTCCGCGCGCGATAAGAAGCGAAAATCGAGCAGTGTACAAACGGGAAGCTTGCCAACAGAGCGCGGGAAAATATTGGACTAGATGAGCCGACCGAGAATCGACTATGCTGAGGCTCGCGCGCCACAACGAGATAAGGCGATCACGGCTGGTTTACTTTTTTTTAGCAATATCGGCGCTATGAAAAAAAATGGGAAAACAGGGGCAGCTGGATTACAATGAGGAAGCGTCGCCGGCCTACCGAGGCGCTTTTGAGGTCAACGCGTCATTGAATGATTGGCCGAAATTTTCTAGACTCGGATGAGATTGTTTCTCTCTCGAGCAAAAATTTCGTACTATTTGTTTAATTGGAACAACGTAATGCTAAAGTAGAGGCGTATCGCTTGTGTAACTATTAATGAATAAAGGAATCAAACAATGCACTGCCATTGGAAAAATTTTAACATAAATATAGGTATATTTATAAATGAAAAAGGCGTAAAGCTATTGCGAAACGAATGTGAAAACTATTGTGAACTTGATAATGTAGTAACCAAGTTTGAAAATGATTAATCAAAACTGGCAGAAATTTGAAGAAAATAAAAGTATTCGTTCTGTAACGTGACAGTTTTTAAAAAATAATGAAATGATCGAAATTACTTGAATTGTAAATCTACAAAAAATTAATGTATACGATTAATTCGACGTAAAATGGTACACCATGCTAATGTGTTGAAAAATTTAACGTACGATTGAATCGTGAAAAAGGAATGTTTGCCGGTTGAGCGGATAATGACGTACCTAGATGCGGTATTACTACGGAATGCGAAGAAAATTATTGTACGATCGCGTGATGAGCAAATATTGCCTAATAATATTTGCTACACGATGCAATTATCAGCTATTGACTTCGACCTACTTGTCGACTTTTACACATTTGATAAAGATTGCGAAATAAAAAGCAAAACATAAAGCGTAAAACGTGTTGTTGCGAAATCGCGAAATTTTGAAAATTGCGAGTCCCGTTTCTCGTTTAAGGTAGTACTGTCGGTACGTAGTTAGTCAAATGAGAACTTACAGTCATGCGAGCACCTTAATCGCTTCGGCTAACATTGTCGTGTATAACTATATA